>CBVK0102277428.1:0-25566 GCA_900067695.1 Picea abies | reverse complement strand
AATGATGGAAAATGATATTGTCATTATTATACTCCAACAAATTTGGGTGGCCTGTAATGAGAGTAGATGATGATGGAGCACTCAACAACATGACACCATTATTCAATGTACAATTAAGAATTCATGCATGGATGTATATATTTAAAAGAATATCCAACTTCTGCAAAACCAAAATAAATCTTCTACAAGAAAGAATGCATTTGATTCGGTTATGTCTTAAATACATGAGAATGCCATCTATATATAACAATGATAGAGGCCCAATGTTAGCAAAATATAGTTGTGGAAGATAAGGATGCTTATGTAAGATTACAAATAACAATAGTTCGTTGCATTGGAGAAGAACACTAACACCCCCCGTTATGCAAAACATAGAGAGTTAAAAAAAGGACAAAAAATGGGTCTCGACAATTAGGCCTACTAAGGTACCCAAGTTAAAACTCTCATAAGTGGATAAAAGGTGAAAAACCCATAGGAAAAAGCTCCTCCCCAAAAGAAAGAAAACAACATAAACAAAAAAATGAAGGCAAGAGGACTCAAGATGAGCCCCCAAGGACAACTTCCTTCACGCTAGGAATTGATTGTAACTAAAGAAAACAAGGTGATGCCAAAGGTTGGCTGAAGATGTATGCAATTTACTCTTTAGTAGGAAAATAATCAAAGCCAAGAACACCATCCTAGATGAGTTGTCGAATGAAGTGCATGTGAATCTCAATGTGTTTTTTCCTCTGATGCTCCAATGGGTTGTGAAAAATGTGTATGGTACTTTGATTATCACACCAAAGAGTAGTAGGATTATCCTTTTGTTAACTGGATTTTCCATTTGTTGTCAAAGCCAAAGAACTTCCTCACTAGAAAATACTATAGCATGTTACTCAACCCCTACAAAATATAATGTAACTTCTAATTGATCCTTGCAATACTAGGAAATAGGAGTGGATCCAATGCCATAGAAAAAACTGGATGTGAAATTTAATCAATTGAACCATCCCAATCAGATTCAATGAAACCAACAACTTCATAAGCACTTGATGTGTATTGAATGCAAAAATTGGTAGTATGTTGAATGTACCTCAAAATTCCATTTTCTTCCTTCGAGTGACCCTCATGAGGATATTGAGAGAACCGAGAGGCAAGACCAACTGCAAAAGAAATGTTAGTATGTGTATGAGTCAAATATAGTAGAATCCCAACTTTTTGTTGATATAATAAAGGATTAATGTGTGGTGAAGAGAAATTGGAAGAAATGACGACTCCTCATTGAAATGGAGTAGGTGTAAGATTAAAATTAGTAATGCCAAAGTACTAAAGTAAATCAAGAGCATAATTTTGTTGAATAATGGAGATCCATTTTGAAGCCTGAAAAACTTGCAAACCAAGAAAATAGTGTAGAATCCCTAGATCTTTTATATCAAACTTTCCCATCAATGCTTGTTGAAATTTCTGAATCATGGATGAAGAATTCCATGAGATTTAAATAATCCATATATAGAAACAAAATAAAGAGATTAGTGTTCTACCTCTAAGTGTAAACTGAAGGATCACAATGACAACAATTGAACCCTAAGGTAATAAAAAAACTATCCATCTTCTCATAACAAGATCGAGGAGCTAGTTTGAGAACATAGAGTCAACATAAAAGCCTATAAACGAGAGAGGAACCCTGCACAAAACAAGGAGATTGCTCCATGTAGGTTTCCTCATGTAAATCACCATGTAAAAAGGTGCTCCTCACATCCATCTTGTAGAATGAATAACTTTCAGAGGCAGCAAGAGAAATCACAAGGCATATAGAACTCATCTTGGAAAGAGGGGAAAATGTTTTGGAATAATCAATCCCTTCAACCTGTGAAAATACCTTGGCCATAAGACATTCCTTATGCTTGTCAACATGCTCATATACCACATATTTGGTTCTATAGACCCATTTACAATGAACTAGATTTTTTCCATTAGGAAGAGGAGTGGGATCCCATGTGTGATTCTTCATCAAGGAAGAATACCCATATGTCATGGAAACATCCCATTCAAGTATCCTAACAACATCAGAAAACTATTGTGGATCATTTGAAATGGCATGACTAAAAAAGGAGACACAGATTTTTTGTTATTGAGTATGGTGAGGTTCAAAGGAAAAATAATTGAAATTTTTTGGCTCATAACCATAACTATCATGCCTCTTTCCCTCATGAAATATCCTCCTCAAATTTTGTTCTTGATAAAGTTGTTCCTATCCTGGCTTATTTTCATCTTCAAAATGTTCATCATTTTGTTTTTCTATAAAAACAAAATTTCTAGCATGATCTGCACCATCATTAGCATGAAAATATATGGGAGGAATATGAGATGATGTGGGTTTAAAACAATCATCAAAATGAATAGCCCTTTGAAACAAGACATATTTAGAAGTAGGATCAAATAACCTATATGCCTTCATATCCTCATAGTAACCAACAAATATCAACAACTGTCTCTTCTTCTCCATAGATTTGCACTTTTGATTTGGAATTAAGGCCCATGTTGGATTTCCAAATACCCTAAAAGTAGATACATCACACTTAACATTGGTCCAATCTTCCTTTGGATCCATATGCAACACTACTCTATGAGGCATCCAATTCTAAATGTAATTATTGACACAATTCACTACTTCATCCCAGAAATAAGGTTCCATGTTCTTAGACTAGATCATGTAATTTTACATCTCTTTTAGTGTTTGATTCTTTATTTCAACAATGCCATTTTTTTTACGGGTGTAGGGAACAAACTATTGATGTTGAATTCCATGTTCACTACAAAAATGCTTGAATTCTTGATTGGCATCCTCCCCCCATTATCTATGTGCAATTACTTGATAGAAAGAGAGGATTGCTTCTTAATAAAATCCTTGAAGGTTTTAAAAGTAGCAAAGACCTCATCTTGTACTTAAGAAAGTACACCCAAGAGTGATGTGAGAAGTCATTAATAAAAGTGAGTGCATACTTAGCCCGTGAAATTGAACAAGTTGGAAATGACATGAGATCACTATGTACCAACTCAAGGGGTGTAGTAGCATGCAATGCCTTACCTTTAGGAAAATGATATTAATTTTTTTTTCCAAAAACACAACCTGGAAAAAATCCATCAGTGCAAAAAATTTTAGGAAGACCAAGGACCAAATTTTGTGTGCTCAACTACTACAAATACCTACAGTTTAAATTGTCAAATCTTTCATGCCAAATTCTACTTAGAGAATCAACATGTGAAATGAAAGAGGAACCAGAGGAATGTTCAAAACAAGCAAACATATACAATCATGAACCATGATCAAATCTTCTAGAAGAAACAACGACGCATGGATTCTATAGATCTCGAACGACTACATCATTAGGATAAAACTTTATCTTTTTTCCATCACTATAATGACCTATTTTATAAATGGAGAGTATATTGGTAGAGATGTCAAGAATAAAAATAACATCATTAATGTGCCTATTATAAATGCAGAGTGCATGATCTTAAAACATCAAATTGTGTAGAGTCTCCAACTACAATTTGTGAAATGCTACAATCAAATGTGGAAGGAACAAAATCATGAGAATGATTCAAATGGTGTGATGCACTAGAATCAAGTATATAGTTGTTTGAAGGTGTATATAAATCTTGAGAACATAAAGCATGCCCTTTACCAGATGAAGAAGGTTTCAACATTGAAATTTTGTGTTGTTGCATGGCTTCATTTAAATATTCTAGTTTTAGCCAAAATTTGGATTCAGTGTGCCCAAGAATGTACAAAAATTGTATGTTTCACTTGACTTATTCTTCCTTGTCTTGGATGAAGACTTAGTGGACTCGGAAAATGGAGTAAAATATTTTGTTTTTTTCCAAGACTTGGTGGAAAACTCATTAACTTGAGAAAATTCTTTCTTCTATTTATACCAAGTTTTGTGCTTATCTTTGGAAGTATGGGACGCGGGAGCTTAATTATTAGAGTGAGAAAGAGCTTCTAATTACACTAAGTTAGACTATTCCCTAGTAAGACGCTCACAACAAATCTCAAAAGAGGGATTTTTAAACACATCTCCAAGTGCATCCACAATAGAGTAAAAGGTAGAAGAAAATACCTAAAAAGGACCTTTTAACTATAGAATCAAGAGATACACTCGTTATCCTTTTTTTTGTTTTTCTGCACCCTTTCAACTATACCACTAATAACCTGAATTCAGAAATATAATCTTCAATGTATGCATGCTCATAAGGTACAAGTGATAAAAATTATGCTTCCAACTATAAGTCTTGAAATTCTTTGACTCTATTGAACAAGGAAGCCAACTTGTCTCAACATACTTTTGGAGTTTTACATTTAACAATATGAAACAAAAAACTATCTTAACCATACAAGTCAATTAGACCCATGACTTCATTAAGTTTGTTTCCATAAGAAAACCTTAGTTTCCTTGGTAAACATTGGTTCAAATTTAATGACAACTAAAAATATGTTATTCCGAACATAAAATGGAGTCCCCATTAAAAGTCCATCTGTAATAAAAGGTCATTAAATCTGACCTATACCTATAGAAACGATAAAACTGTAATTTCAAAATTTTAATTAAAATATAAGAAAATTCTTTTCAAATTGATCAAAATAATATAAAAAGAGTTTTAATTATTATTTAACTTATACCCATAAAAACGATAAAACTGTAATTTCAAAATTTTAATTAAAATATAAAAAAAATCTTTTTAAATTGATCAAAATAATATAAAAGAGTTTTAATTAATATTTAACTTAATTCTAAATTTAATTATTAATTGATTTTTTTTAAATAAATAATTTTTTATTTTTGTATTTACTCATGATCAAAATCTTTTATAATGGGGGAGAAAACACCTAAAAAAATCAGCCAACTAAAAATTGGTGTGAGAGTGGATAGGATCCTCATGATTAAATGAATTTTTAATAATATTTAATAACAAACTACCGTGTAACAAACAATTTGTATATCAAATTTCATCATTGAATCCATAATAATCTCATTTTTCTAAACACCATATATTAATAAGCTACTGTGTTCTTTTTATGTGAATATAAAGACTTTGCATGCAACTCTGTTCGTTCTATATGAATATAGAGACACTGCATGCATGAACAGTATAAGTAAACATATAAAAATTTGTTGCACTGTTCAACTTTATAAATTAAAAACCAACTTTGAAAACATTATCTCTCAATATGATCGAACACTTACGAGTAATATATGAAACATTTACATTGTTCTCCTTAGTAAGACCATGCATTTAATATATGAAACATTTACATTGTTCTCCTTAGTAAGACCATGCATTTACATTGTTCTCCTTAGTAAGACCATTTACATTTAGTTCTCCTTAGTAAGACCATGAACTTTAATGTCGACACATAAGCCTTCATCTATTATTGCAGTCCTCGCACTCTCTTAACGCCTTCACATTTTTTTTCATCTCGTTCCCTTCGTCACTCAACGATTCTCTTATAGCCTCAGATATGTCGTACCCTATCATCAGATTGTTAATGTCTCCAACTTGACTACCTCCCGTCAATCTTAATCCAATCTTTCATAATCTAATCATCTTAGAATTAGTAAATTTTAATTTTATAGCCAATTAAAGATGTTGGCATATTTTCGTTCTTGTTTCTAAATCAATAAATACAATTTAATGTTTATAACTTTTTACATTTACTTTATAGGATTAAAAAATTACCAAACCAACTTTTCAAGTTTACTTTTTAACATTTACTTTATGAGATTAAAAAATTATTAAACCAATTTTTCAATTTTCAATTTCCACTAAACCCAAAATTACATAACATAAAGGTGTAAGGACCTTACCTTTTTACTATTAACTTTTAACATTTAAGAGGTATGAGGACCTTGGGGTGGAAATGTTTAGAAGAACGTGGAAAGGAGTGGGAAAAATAGATTTTACTTTTTGTTTTTTACCTCAATTATGAAATAAGTGGAAAAAATATAAGTGATGGGGAGATTTTATGGATTAATAGGAGAGGAGTGGGAACAATAACAATTAGGGCGATCCAATGGTGAAGAGATTTATAAGAGTAAATAAAATGCAATTCCACTCACATATGCATGTTATCACACAAAAAAAGGTAGTTGATCATGAGAGGAGGAAACCATCTTATAATGAGAGGAGAGATTCATTCTTCAATGGAGGAAAGATGAAGTGTTCATGAGAGGATCTTTATCAGGAGAGGAGAACACCATTGGTAATTGCAAGAATGTAGAATTTTAATATTTGTATTGATTCATTTTTCAATAAAAGAGAGATGAATTGTTCATAAAAGGACCTTCATCAGGAGAGGAGAACACCATTGGTGATTGCAAGAATGTAGAATTCTAATTCAAGTATACAAAGAAGAATTAATTCTATGTTTAAATTTATTTCTCTTTGGAATTAATGTACTTTTTTCTCCCTTCATTTTTGTATATATTTCCAAAAAACCCTCTATATCATTTCTTCTATTTAGTGTCCATAGTATCCTTTTAAATCAATGCATTTAATTTTATTCATCATTTAGTTTATGGTTGCAACCAATTTAAATTAGTATTTTGAAACAGATTATATTATAGTTCATTTTTTATTCTATATTACTTTGTGTTTGATGAATCTAGCTTCTTAATGTCAAAGTTTGTAACTTATATTCACACTCACTTTATTATAAAAAGTATGATTTATTTTAGGATTTAAAATCGAAGTTTTCAAACTACAATGATTATTTTTCAAAATTACATATTTACTTACTTTAAGTGGTAATCTAAAATTAAAAATTTATTTACTTTAAATCTTAGAATAGTTAGGATATGGATTTAAAATCAAAGTTGTCAATACTACAATGATTCTTTTCTAAAATTACAAATTTACTTATTTTAAACCTTAATCTAAAATTACAAATTTGTTTACTTTAAATCCTAAAATCTTTAGGTTATGAATAGAGAACTTATCTTTATTATATGAATAGGGTTTACTTCTTTCCTAAATTACAAATTTACTTACTTTAAACCCTAATATAAAATTACAAATCTATTTTCTTTAAATCCTAATTTTTAAGATATGAATATGGAACTTATTTTTATCCTATGAATATGGTTTATTTATGTACCATGTTACAAAAACCCTAATTTTTAGGTTACATAAATATTGATAATAATAATAGTAGTGATAACTATTGCTTCTACTAAAGGTAAGCCTTAATATTATTTTTACTATTACTAACACAATTACATTATTAAAAGTGTTGATACAAGTGGATTAGCCCTATTTTCTACCCTTCAAAAATTAATGATGCATGTATATCAACCATTTTTTATAATGTGGTTTTGCTAGTCATATAATTTATTAATTATTCATGATCACAAGTAGGAGTTATTTCATCATACTCCCACCTTAACCAATACATGTCATCCATTCATTTGTCCTTTTCACTTGGTCCTTTGAACTAGTTTCATTTTTCTCTTGAGCCTCTATGTTCTTTGTCTTGTGTGAACTTTGGTCCTTTTTTTTTTTCATCCTCTATCTTCTTCAATTTTCATTTAATATCTTACAAGACATAAACATTGTTGAAGTCCTTATAAACAAGTTACCATCCACTAGAATACATGGTTTGGGAGCCCAATTCTATAGGAAACATCTTCTAGTACATAATTAATCAACCATTCTTCTATCATAAACTTCATACTTGTATCTTTTACTCCCCTTGCATTGTCATCACTCATCATCTTACCCATAACAATACTATCAATACACTTCCATCTAAAAATGATTTATTATCCTAACTAATTTTAAAATCATAAATTTAACATTTAACATTTAAATAAACATAATTAAATTATTTAAAATATTTAGTTTCATATTTACTTTATCACAATTTGCTTTTCTCATAAATTTATTTGAAATATAATATATATTTTATAAAATTTAAAACATAGTTTAAAAATTGATATATGTTATACACAATAAAACATAATTATTTTGACATATTCTCTTTGTGTTCAAAATAAAACAAGTGTTGCATGGCAGCTTAGTCCCTACCAGATTGGGATGGGAGTAAATGCGACCTAGTACAGACAGTGGCTAGAAAGTTGAAATACATGTGGTTTGCATGCATGTGGTTTACACGGAGAACACAGTATTCCCGAATTAATTCTTAAAATATAAAAAAATATCAACATTTGAAAGGTTGTTGGACAAAAAAAATTTAACAAAAAAGAAATTGAAATTTATGAAATTATAGGTTCCTCGACAACATAAACTATACATACCAAAAATGTAATTTTATAAAGTAGATATTTAGTTTTATACATACGAAATATGTACTTTTATAATGGATTGTCGGTTATCAGATTGGCGAGCTCAAAATTGGGCCAAATTGAGAAGCAGAGTTGCAGACTATAGAAATTTATTAGAAATTAATAAATTATACATACGAGATATCTACCTTTAGTAAATTAGATATTTATTTTTATACATATGAAATTTGTACTTTTATAAAGTATGGGGACAAGATTTTATAGAGCATGCACAGAGCCCTCATTGGATACTTATCTAGTTTTTGGATCGTGGGTTCTCGAGTTGGAGGGCTCAAAATTGGGCCTCTGATGTTTCGTGCCCTACAAATAGGACCGACAGTTCTGCAATATACAAAATGAGATGCGGTGTTGTGAACTATACAAATTTACTAGAAATTAATAATGTATGTTACATATCTATGGAAATTACATGAACATTTAAAATCATATAATAGAATAGTACTAACGTGTGTTACATTTAATTTTCTTTAAAACTAAAGCTTTTCTTGGACAAAAAAAATATAGAATGGTCGAATTATTTTTCTTTACACATGTTTTATAGAGCATGAACGGAGCCCTCATTCCATACGTACATGGGTTCTCGGGCTGGCAGGCTCAAAAATGGGCCTCTGTTGTTCTGTGCCATAGAAATAGCACCGAGAGTTCTGCAAAATACAAATTGACAAGCGAACTTGTGAACTATAGAAACTTATGCCCTTATTGGATACTTAAATAGTTTTTGGTTCGCGGGTTCTCAGTCTGGTGGGCTCAAAATTAGGCCTCTGATGTTCTGTGCCCTAAAAATAGCACTGAAAGTTTTGTGATATAAAAAATGAGACGCAGAGTTGCAGAGTCTACAAATTTACCAGAAATTAATAATGTTTGTTACATATTTGTTAGATGGAGATAAAGATATGTCAACTTGCCAATGCTCGGGTTGCACATTTCGTGAATCTAGCAACAGGAGGATCCAAAATAGGTCGCAAAGGTGTCTGCAGAAGACATGAGGCCCCGACGTTCTAATTGTATCGCTCTGAACATTTGAATGCGTAATTTGTAACATGGAAGAGCGGATGATGTCGGAATCCGATAGTCAATTTATATATTCCAGAGAGTGCAATCCCAATTGTTTTGTACCCGTGTCCAGTTGTCACTACTAAGAGATAATTTAGTATTCAAAATAACTTTTTAGATATTGTTAGATACTTCATTGGTATTAGCATCCATAAACAATGGAAATCTCCACCTTGCTAGCCCTGCATTCCATCTGTCAATTTCTATATCGCGAAACTGGGAGCATTGTTTAGAGGACATGGAACAATAGAAGTGCAATGTTGAGTCTGCCAGTCTACAGGTCCCCTTGTCAATTTGTATATCGTGAAATTCTGGGTGTTTTTTGTAGGGCACAAAACAATGGAGGCCCAATTTTGAGCCCGCCCACTCAAGAACCCGCGATCCAAAATGTCGCTAGGTATGGAATGCAGAATCCATACATTCTCTATAAATATCATGTCCATATTTTATATACCCATAATACACAGGAAGAAAAGAAGGGAAAAAGGACCAAGAAGCAACAGAGTTGAATTGTGCCAACTCAGCAAGCGTGGGCATAAAATTCACTAAGTATGAAAAGGAATAGCGGGAGGTCCAATTCTCCATGCGAGGATATAGATGGAGATGAAGATACATCAACACGCCAATGTTGGAACCCACAATCATAGAAACACGACTAACTATATAACTAGAAATCGATAACACACAGGAAGAAGACAAGGGAAAAGTATCTCGTTGAAGAACATCTAGTCTTTGATTATTAAAGAAAATGATTTCGAACCCATGTGGAGTTCTCACCAGTTAAGGCATAAACTTTCGTGCCACTGTGTCTTCTTGTCACTAGTAAGAGCATTGTTCATGAATATCAGGAAGGATGCGAAGTTGTTAGGGATGGAAAGCAACAACAAATACTTTGAATGATGTTAATGTATACGAGGAAACCGCGGTGGAATTGTGGATCACAGACTTTTTGAGTGCAATATGTATATACCAGAACGATAAGCAGTTGGGTTCGCAAGCGCTGGCATTGTAGTGTCGGCCATAAAATTGGCTATGGAAAGGAACAACGATCAATCCAATCCATTGTGTCAGGATATAGATGGAGATGAAGACATGTCAGCCTGCCAAATTTGGAACCAGATACCATAGAAATGGCACTAAGTATATATCCAGAAAGAAATAACAAGTGGGAAGAAGAAAAGGCTAATTCGTATGTGTCGATCCGGCAACCATGACCATAAAACTACCTAGGTATGAAAAGGTACAACGGTTGGTTGGATTCATCATGTGAAGATACAGATGGAGATGAATATATGTCAGTGCGTAAACCCTGCAATCGACCATCATAGAAAGACGACTAAGTATAAAACCAGAAATCCATAATGGATGGGAAAAGCAAAAGGGGAAAAGAGATAAGTATCTGACAGTCGAAAAAACCTTTTTTTTTGTTTATTAATCGCAAAGTTTTTGAACCCCTGTTGGTTTCTCACTAGTAAAATCATTAACTGCATATCACTGAAGTTCTTTGGCTGCAAGATGTATATGACAGAATAGGGGACATAGGTGCTAGGTACCGCGAACCTGGGGCCTGGTGCCTAGATAACTAGCTAAGTATTGGCCAAGACAAAGGTTTGATATCTATTTCAATAGTATTCATACTAGTATCTCTCAATGGAGAAAGTTTTCATATTTATCTGAATAATATTCATACTAATATGTATTAATGGATTGTTTCTATTTCAAATGCAAATGATCTCCCAATTTGCAAGATGCTCTTCGGTTTGCAAATTTCGTTGAAAGCACAAAAATTTTGACTACAAGATGTACATAGCGCAACAAGAAACATGAATTTGTATTGTTGTCTCAATGAGATAAACTCCTTATCATATATTCATCTTGTATTGCTTGCAATGACATGAGAAAATGTTGGCTCTCCATAAACATCAATATCTAAATTAAAGGAAATGCAATCAATTTTTGGTGTGACTTAAGTAATTAAAGCATAAATTGCAGACTACGGAAGTTTTTTGGATGCAAGATGTATATAACGGAACAGGGAACATAGTTGTTTAATACCACAAACCTAAACATAATTGCCTAAGTTTTTGTATTTATTCCAATAGTACTGATATTAGTATATATGCACGAATATTATCAAATAGAAGAAGATGCAATATATCCAACATACTTAATATGAACATTGCGTCAACAGTTGAGCCGCTTATGAAAAATTATTCTTAAATGTAAAATGTAAAGAAAGAACATACCAATCTTTATTTAGATATAAGTAGTGGGTAGCAGAAAGTAAAACTTCTCGTTCATGTTTAATGACACAGAGGAGGAAGGTACACAATACAATTAAAAAAAATACTAGAAATTGGAAAATACTAAAATATGTACATTGATGAAGCTTCTTGACAGTTTTCTTAATGTTCAAACTCTTTATTCGTAAAAAACGAGTTGAATATCAATTTTTGGTTTTGTAGTTAATCAGTTCTGCCAACTACATCTATCCCAGTTTTTTGAATACCTTCTCTCTTCCAGATATGGCCTGCTTGCAATGGCTTCTTATTCAACATTTGATTCTTTGTCAAGTATTAATTTCCCTATGTCGTCGAAAAGTTAGGGTTTAAGGTGCTTTCCTTCCAATGTTCCTGACCCCTAACATCGGAGACAACTTAGAAATGTGATTCAGGCTGATTTCAAAGTGGACGGAGTTGTTTTATGTCACAACAGCTATGGCAAGGGGAAAAAATTCAAGTACATAGTGACTGGTATTCTCCCTATATTCGATCATCTGTTTGGCTGAAAATTCTGCCTGAGGAATTGTATGTTGAACTTATTTTATTTATTACAGTAAATTGGAAGAAACGTTCAACCCAGATGCAAAATGAAAATTTGTTGTGGTACATAACTTCTTCGGGCAGCAGAGGTGTGGCAAGTGCATCAAATGCTGCAAAACACACCAGCACGGGCCTGAAAAGTGTATCAAATGTTGCAGATGGCATCAGAATATATCCTTCCTTATAGAGGTGGAGGTGACACCAAATATGTGGAGTCTGCAACTATATCCAGAGAAAACCGAACAAACTTTGACAAAGAACATAGCTTTCTTTCAAGTCGGTTACCAGACCCACATGTAGCTCATCACACTTTGAAATAGAAACTTTTGTAGTGATAATATGTTGTTTTATCCACCCATATAGTTTATGTTACCCACCTCTAGTTACATTCGCAAATGGAGAAATATTTTGTGTCATTTACGAACATGACAGGCCATTTTGCAAGCCACTGTAAATGTGTCGCCCCCGAGGAAAAAAAATTGGCTAAGTATACAACCGAACGACGGTCGATAGGAATGACCACATAAACGCGAGAAACTATAGAGTCAGAAATGCAGTTTACAAGAGGAAAATAAAAGGGAGAGAACAACTATATCTCCCACACAAAAAAAGTCACTATCATAACTATGAAACCATAGCAACACAGAATCCGTGGAAAAAGCATCGGCAGCTATGAAATATACTTTGAGGCTGACAAACTCTGTTTCAACGCGTAAGAGATGCAATTTACATCGCCTGCAATTTTTTACTCTGTTATTTTATCTTAATAGTATTCTATGCAAACTCCACTGCAAAAAAATGTAACCAGAGATCCAATTGCAAATGCAGCATCCCAACATTGCAAACCCTGGGCAAACAAGAACAAGCAGCAAATAAAAACTCAAGTGCAGGCGCAGGACCGAAACACTGTAAGGCCCACCTGTAGACGCAGGACCAGAACCCTGCAAAGTCAAATCAAGCAACAATAAACAACATACAACGAAGAAAGAAGCAAGCAACAACCACTCCTCCAAGCAAACGTGCAAACTGCAACAACACGAACAGGAAAGCAAGAACAACAACAACATGCAAATAAAAAATCAGTGCCATGCAAAATACAAGCATGGACCAGTGAACCAACAATGTCATGAAGAAAATGTTTTATAACAAGCCTATTAAGTAACCATTGAACACTATCAAACGTGTTAGGTAAACATTTAAGTCTGTCAAAAATGCTGTGTAAACTTTAAGAAAACAATTCAATGTGGCAGGTCTCTGACGTATCCCAAAAAAATTATCATATTTTTTGTAACAATAGTTCGAACACCAGAGAATGTATTGGAAGGCCAAATTTTCCATATGCCACCATATCAAACATTGCCATAAATTTAACTAGCATAAAATGCTAAACCAAACATTTGAATTAATGCTAGCATTAATCCACCTGCCAGGAATGCATAAGAAAATATATGATTCAAAAAGACCATATATGATCAAATACTTTGGATATGCCAACATATATAACATTGGGAATAGCTAATCCTGCAATAAGACCTCCAATCCCTTGTCTAATCAGATCATGACAAATATGGTACTTTTTTTATATATAAAAATGAATGTTTTTTTCAACAATAAATAATATGGAAATATTTTTAATCAAAAAACAGACTAATATGAAGTCAACGATTTATCCATTGCTATAATCCCTCTATCTCATCAAGTTTACATTTAATATATTATGGAAATAAAAATATTAATTTTTAATCATCTACCTATTAGCATTTTCAGACAGAGCCGATCGGTGTCACAAATATTTCTTTGTTTTAATGTAAACTGGAAATTGTATAAATTGACCTGAAAGGCATGCCATGCCCGAGAAAAGAGATGGTGAAAGGCATGCCATGCCCGAGAAAAGAGATGGTCTCTGGAGAGGTGATAGAGTGGACAACAATGGGATAAGAATACGAGACCATGCGTAAAAAGGAATTTTGATTTTTCTTTTTCGAAGCTTACGCAGCAATGGCACATATTCACAACTTTTCAAATTGAAAATGTAAAGTAAAAAGATATTCAATGTTTTTCCCCAAATATTATGACGATTTATAATCATATAATTGCTGGCTAGATTGAAACCTCAGCATGACATCATCATGACATATGCATAAATTTTCAGATTGAGAATGCGAAGTATATATATAGTATTGGGTGTTACAGTTAATGATATACATTGTTTATATTCCACATATTAAGAAGAATGATGTTCATATCATTGCATTAAGCGGATTTATCAACACACCAGTTTTGTGAAGTGATATATATATATATATATATATATATATATGACTGCTGTGACGTGTTAGGACATAGGAAACGTTGGAGAAGACGCTGGCATGCTATTACCATAAAAGAGAGCCAGTCCAATCTTCCGAAAAACATACAAACAAAACATTATTTGTTTCTTCAAAATGATTGTCCAGTCAAGAATCTTTGCTTATTTAATAACAATGCCCTCATCCATGTGCTCGCCCACCTTTTAACACCAAATGTACAGTAGTGTATGACATCCATGTGCTCCCCCACCTTTTAACACCAAATGTATTGTAAAACTGAGTTTATCTTCTCTTTGATTTTCTCCATGTAAACTATTATATTGTTTTTTTAAAGAAGTAAAAACACTTAATTAGTTAAAAATAATAATGTTGAAATGTGAATATCATCATAATAAATAGGTAGGTGAGAAGAGCAATCATAATGTTGAAATGCAAATACCATCATAATAAATAAAGTAGATGAGAAGATGATTTGTGAACGGGAGAGAGTTCACATCTAGAACTTTTGTAATACTCCAAACTATTTAGATGTATCTCCAAAATTCTCTTAACTCAATCCCAGATTTTTTCTTGATTGTATATATACATGTTTTCAATATCAATTCAACATGTTTTTCCATGATTGTATATATACATGTTTTAAGTAAAAATTCAACATGTTTTTCCATGATTTCATAGTATATGATGAATTTATGTTTTAGGTGTTTATTTTGGGTATATAATTTGATATTCTGCAATGGTGATTGTGGTGAGAGTATATTTGTTTAATTAGTTGATATATTTAAAAAAAAATGTTTTTATTGTATTGAAAGAAGATATTTTGTGAGTTAAGTTCAAATTTAAAATATATATATATTAGTTTTTTAATAAAGTTATTTTTGCTATTTTTTATATTCTTTTTCCATAATTTAAAAAAAACAAAAACTTACATTATTAGGGTTATTGGCCTTGTCTTTATTCATATAATCTCAATCCCCCATATGTAGGTGCGTTGTTGTGTGCAAACACACCTTGGCCACATGAAATAACCTATTGGTTATTTATAGGGGTGAAGGATAGAACCAATTGGAATTTGTGGTATTCTGAAGGTAGTTCCATGTTATTTCTCACATATTTTTCTAGCACATCTTTGGATGGGTGGATGGTGCCCCTCATAACCAACATTGTTATGAACAATGATGGAAAATGATATTGTCATTATTATACTCCAACAAATTTGGGTGGTCTGCAATGAGAGTAGATGATGATGGAGCACTCAACAACATGACACCATTATTCAGTGTACATATAAGAATTCATGCATTAATGGATATATTTAAAAGAATATCCAACTATTGCAAAACCAAAATAAATCTTCTACAAGAAAGAATGCATTTGATTTGGTTATGTCCTAAATACATTAGAATCTCATCTATATATAACAATGATAGAGTGTCAATGTTAGCAAAAGATAGTTGTGGAAGATAAGGATGCTTATGTAAGCTTACAAATAACAATAGTTGGTTGCATTGGAAAAGAACACTAACACCCCCCCTTATGCAAAACATAGGGAGTTAAAAAAAGGACAAAAAATAGGTCTCGACAACTAGGCCTACTAAGGTACCCAAGTGAAAACTCTCATAAGTGGATAAAAGGAGAAAAATCCATAGGAAAAAGATCCTCCCCAAAAGAGAAAAAACAACATAAAAAAAAATGAAGGTAGAAGGACTCAATATGAGCCCCCAAGGACAACTTCCTTCACCCCAAGCATCAATCGTAACTAAAGAAAACAAGGTGATGCCAAGGTTTGGTGAAGATGTCTACAATTTTCTCTTCGTAGGAAAATACTCAAAGCCGAGAACACCATCCTAGATGAGTTGTAGAATGAAGTGCATGTGAATCTTAATGTGTTTTTTCCTTTGATCCTCCATTGGGTTGTGAGAAATGTGTATGGTACTTTGATTATCACACAAAAGAGTAGTAGGATTATCCTTTTGATAGCTGAATTTTTCCATTCATTGTCGAAGCCAAAGAACTTCCAGACTAGTAAAAAATATAATATAGCATGATACTTAACCCCTACAAAAGATAATGCAACTTCTAATTGCTTCTTGCAATAATAGGAAATAGGAGTGGATCCAAGGAGATAGACAAAACTGGATGTTAACTTTTGATAATCAATTGAACCAGCCCAATCAATGTCAATGAAACCCACAAGTTGAGAAGCAGTAGATGTATATTGAATGTCAAAATTGGTAGTATGTTGAATGCACCTCAGAATGCCCTTCGCTACACTTGAGTGACCCTCATGAGGATCTTGAGAGAACCCAGACGAAAGACCAACTGAAAAATATATTTTAGGATGTGTATGCGTCAAATATAGTAGAATCTCAACTTCTTGTTGATAAAGTGAAGGATTAATGTGTGGTGAAGAGAAATTGGAAGAAATGGAAACTCTTGATTGAAATGGAGTAGGTGAAGGATTACAATTAGTCATGCCAAAGCACTAAAGTAAATCAAGAGTGTAATTTTCTTGAATAATGGAGATCCATTCTGAAGCCTAAAGAACTTGCATACCAAGAAAATAATGTAGAAGCCCTAGATCTATTATATCAAACTTTCCAATCAATTCTTGTTGAACACTCTAAATCATGGATGAATAATTCCATGAGAATTAAATCATCGACATACAGAAACAAAATCAAGAGATTAGTGCTCTACCTCTAAGTGTAAACCAAAGGATCAAAATGAAAACAATTGAACCCAGAGGTAATAAAAAACCTTTCCATATTCTCATAACAAGATCGAGGATCTTTTTTCAGACCATAGAGTGAACATCGAAGCCTATAAACAAGAGTGGAATCCTACACAAAACAAAGAGATTTCTCCATGTAGATTTCCTCATGCAAATCACCATATAAAATGGTGGTCCTCACATCCATCTGGTAGAATAAATAACCTTGGGAGGCAACAAGAGAAAGCACAAGGCATATAAAATTCATGTTGGTAAGAGGGGAAATGGTCTTGGAATAATCAATCCCTTCAACCTGTGAAAATCCCTTGGCCATAAGACATGCCTTGTGCTTTTCAAGAGACCCATATACAACATATTTGGTTCTATAGACCCATTTACAATGAACTAGATTTTGTCCCTTAAGAAGAGGAATGAGATGCCATGTTTGATTCTTCATCAAGGAAGAATACTCCTCTATCATGGAAACATCCCATTCGGGTATCCTAACAACATCATAAAAATGTTGTAGGTCGTCTGAAATGGCATGACTAAAAATCGAGACACCAATTTTTTGTGATTGAGTATGGTGAATTTCAAAGGAAAAATAATTGAAAATCATTGGCTCATAACCATACCTATCAAGCGTATTTCCCTCATGAAATCTCCTCCTCAAATTTTTTTCTTGATCAAGTTGTTCCTATACTCGCTTATTTTCATCTTCAAAATGTTCATCATATTCTTGTTCTATAAAAAAAAAAAATCCAGTGTGATCTACACCATGATTAGCATGAAAACCTATGGGAGGAATACTAGATGATGTTGATTTGAATCACTCATCAAAATTAATAGCCCTTTGAAACAATACATATTTAGAAGTGGGATCAAATAACCTATATTCTTTCATATCCTCATAGGAACCAACAAATATCAATGGTTGTCTCTTCTTCTCCATATCTTTGCACTTTTCATTTGGAATTAACATCGGGATTAGCATTGGTGGATCCATATGAAGCACTAATCTATGAGGAATCCAATTCTAAATGTAATTATAGGCACAATTCACTACTTCATCCCAGAAATAAGGTTCCATGTTCTTAAACTAGATCATGTAATTTTCCATCTCTTTCAGTGTATGATTCTTTTTTTCAACAGTGTCATTTATTTATAGGTGTAGGGAACAAACTCTTGGTGTTGAATTCCATTTTCTCTACAAAAATCCTTGAATTATTGATTGGCATACTCCCCCCCATTATCTATGTGAAATTCCTTGATAGAAAGAGAGGATTTATTCTCAAAAAAATCCTTGAAGGTTTTAAAAGTAGGAAAGACCTCATCTTGTACTTAAGAAAGTATACCCAAGAGTGATGTGAGAAATTATTAATAAAAGTGAGTGCATACTTAGCCCTTGAAATTGAACAAGATGGAAATAACATGAGATCATTATGTACCAACTCAAGGGGTGTAGTAGCATGCAAGGCCTTACCTGAAGGAAAATGATTTGAATTTTTTTTCCAAGAATACAACCTTGAAAAACTCCATCAGTGAAAAGAAATTTAGGAAGACCAAGCACCAAATTTTGTGTGCTCGACTACTACAAATACCTACAGTTTAGATTTCCAAATCTTTCGTGTCAAATTCTACTTAAAGAATCAACGTGTGAAATGAAAGAGGAGCCAGAGGAATTCTCAAAACAAGTAAACATGTACATTCATTAACTATGATCAAATCTTCTAGAAGAAACAACGACGATTGGATTCTATAGTTCTCAAATGACTACATCTTTAGGAGAAAAATCTATTGTTTTTCCATCACTAGAATGACCTATTTTATAAATGGAGAGTAGACTAGAAGATATGTCAGGAACAATAAGAACATCATTGATGTTCCTATTATTAAAATGCAGAGTGCCTGATCTTAAAACATAAAACTATCTAGAGTCTCTAACTGCAATTTGTGAAATGATACAATTGAATGTAGAAGGAACAAACTCATGAGAATGAGTCATATGGTGTGATGCACTAGAATGAAGTATATATATTTTCTGAAGGTGTATATAAATATTGAGAAGATAAAGCACGCCCTTTACCAGATGAAGAAGGTTTCAGGATTGAAATGTTTTGTTGTTGCATGGCTTCATTTAAATCTTCTAGTTTTAGCCAAAATTTGGATTTAGTGTGCCCAAGAATGCCACAAAAAATTTATGTTTCACTACTTATTCTTCCTTGTCTTGGATGAAGACTTAGTGGACTTGGAAAATAGAGTAAAAGATTTTATTTTTTTTCTAAAACTTGTGGGAAAACTCACTAACTTGAGCATAATCTTTCTTCTATTTATACCAAGTTTTGTTCTTATCTTTTGAAGTATGATCCAAAAGAGCTTAATTATTAGAGCCAGAAGGATCTTATAATTGCACAAAGTTAGATTATTCCCTAGTGCTAGATACTCACAAGAAAGCTCAAAACGGGGCTTTTTAAAGTCATCTCCAAGTGCATCCACAATAGAGTAAAACGTAGAATAAAATACCTAAAAAAGACCTTTTAGCTTGGATAGAATCAATATATGCACTTGTTATCTTCTTGTTCTTTTGCACCCTTTCAGTTATGCCACTAGTAACCTGAATTTGGAAAGATAATCTTCAATGGATGTATGCTCATAAGGTACAAGTGATAAAAATTATTATTCCAACTATATGTCTTGAAATCCATTGAATCTATTGAACAATGAAGCCAACTTGTCTAAACATACTTTTGGAGTTTTACATTTAGCAATATGAAACAAAAAATTATCTTAACCATACAAGTCAATTAGACCCATGGCTTCATTGAGTTTGTTTTGGTAGGAAAATCTCGTTTTCCTTAGTAAACATTGGTTCAAATTTAATGAACATTTTCCAAATCCCTTTAGAATATAGTAGTTGTTGCATATTGAGTTTCCATCTATGTTAATTATGGGGATATAAGAGCTCAATATTCCTTGATTCCACCATTTTATCAATAAAGAATAAAAAATAAAACCACATCTTGATATGTAATTTCTAAATTATGTTCAAAATATAAAAAATGAAACCCTGAGTTCAAAATAAAAAACTCTAAATGAAATATTTCCATTATCTAATCAAATTATTTAGATATTTTTGCAAACCATAATACTTGGATGTGTAAATATCAGTGTGAATTAGCATATCAAAATTTTGATAAAGAGAAGACACTCAAATAGAAAGAGATCCTCAATTGATGCTTAGTATTCGAATCCTCGATGGAAATTCCACACCTTCACAGAACCAAGTGTTACATTCTAATTTAATTAAAGAAGCCATGTATGAAGTGGGAGGCACAAATTATAGTATTCGAATCCTCGATGGAAATTCCACACCTTCACAAAACCAAGTGTTACATTCTAATTAAAGAAGCCATGTATGAAGTGGGAGGCACAAATTATAGGTCCACACTTCGAATCGATTTTTAGGTTCACCTTTTTTTTATTATCAACCCAAGGCACGCATGGGATAAATAAAACTGACTTGATTTGGATTTTTGGAATCATCTTATGGGATTAAGATGATGATCTGGGGCTTAAAGTGTCACTCATAGGAAAACATTAATCTTCGTGTGCATCCAATTCAATATTACGAGAAATTATGTATGCATCCTTTTGATCATTTTCATTGTGGTCTCCATCATAGTCATTAATATTTTCTCCATACAAAAAAGCCTCGAAGAAATCGATAGATTTTCTACATAAATGACACAGATTCAAGTCGAGGTGGCTCATGTTTTATTTCATGTATTTCAATAATGTTCTAATTGAATTATAGGATGGTAAATAGCATTTAATTATGAACCTTGGGTCATGTGGATGAATGCTCGATTGGAAGAGGAAGAGCCATAGTTGTGAATACAATAATCCTCAATGAAACTCACCACCAAAAAATAATCCAGCACTAGAGCCACAAATGTTTATGGAATATGAAAAAATGTGCACAAATGTTTATGGAATATGAAAAAATGTGAGGTAAAAAATAGATCTACAACAAAAAAAAATGTGTAGCTGCAAATAATGGCTTTTTGATATGGTCTAATATAATGACTCTTTGATATGTTCTAATTTAAATCTTGGAGATCACACAACTTATAAATATCTCTTATAAAAAATGAGAAGGGATTTGTATAGGTTACTTTAAAACCATAAATATATTTCAAAAATCATCTTAGAAACAAAAAATTATAGAAAAACCAAAAGAAACCCTTCTACAAGAAAGAATGCATGTGATCTATTAGATCTCTTATCTCAAATACAAGAGAGTGTTAGGTATATATAACAATGATAAAGGCCCAATGTTAGAAAAAGATAAATGTGTCTGATAAGAATGCCTACATAAGCTTACAACTAACAATAGTTGGTTGCATTGAAAAAGAACACTAACTATGAAAACATTTGAGGCTTTAGAGTCCCTTGATGTCCCATGTTCGAACCCCACATGTTTTTTCTCCTAGTCCTACAAATTACTTGCCTCCTTTATTAGTTTGAAAATGATTTTCACACATAGATTCCATTCAAATCCACATTATACATATTACATTCTAATACATTTTATTTTTTACAACATTCCTTTACACCTACCAAAACAATTTTTAATTATAAAAAATATCATTAAAACATTATGAAAACATATCATTAACTAACTTCATAATTCTTATATAAAAAAGAAAATGTTTTGAAAGTATGAAAGCATATCACTAGCCATCAAAGAAATCCCATAGCAGTGTGGAACCAAGTTTCAAATGCCCATTACACCAAAAAAATTAATCCCTTATCCCAATCAATCATTCCAACTATAGAAAATCTAAAGTAATCCTTAGGCCCTGATATACCACCATAACTATGGTGGATTGCCAAATCCCAAGAGCAAAAATCATGTGGAGAAGGGAAATTCCATGAGTGTTGAAGGTGTTGATTTATTTCATATCAAGCACATACAAAAGAAAGAAACATGTGGAGAAGGTTAGTCCATAAGTGTTGAAGGTGTCAATTTATACTTACACCACTAAGAGCATCACCCAAACCTAACCTTTAGCAAGCCTATATATTGATCTCTACTTCAATCATATAATATTAACTAAACAAGTGTTGCATGGCAACATAGTTCCTAGTTCCTGCCAAACAATTTTGAAAAACCTATATAATATATTTATGTAACAACATTTCTTTGAACAAAGAGAATTTAGAAACATTAGAAAATCACTAAACTAAGGAATTTATGATCGTAAAAAATGCCTTAACAAATAGGAATGCTGATTGATAACCTTGAACACTAATGAAATGAAAATCATTTTTATATAGTGACAATGACATTGATGAAATAAAATATTAATAATATATTGTATTTACGATTGTTGTAGTATTATTATAATCCAATGTGAGAAAAATATTAAGATTATTAATATAACATGAGAATATTATTATAACAATGATATCAACATTTTAATAACAATCAATGTTTTTTATTAATAATGAAATCAACGATTGATAAAAAGACTTTAACTTAGATGAATTGATACATTACTGCCATAGTTGTTAATGATACGTATCAATAAAAGACGCATTCATAAGTTTTAAAATGTTTTGTCTAAAAAATACTACTAAAATATAAATAAAGAAAAGGTTCAACATCTAACTTGTATGACATGTCAAAATCTATGAATTTGGTTCAAACAATAAGGATGTGAGGAACTACTTTCCTGATATATTGTCATTTTCTTAATTCTCAATTAAGGAAATAATTCGCTTTGCAATAATATTTGTGAATTATACCTCTGCAATTTGAGATATCAAAATCCCAACGAGATATGTTAGACTCTCCTGGAAATAGGTCTCTATATTCTGACAGTTCTGGCGAGTCTGTCAGAATGGTGCCCGGACTCTCCTGGAAATAGGTCGCTATTATTTGTGAAATTTTGAAGCTCACAATCTTTCGAGAATGGTGCCCGGACTCGTCCACGATTATCAGTGAATCATTGTTGCTATTGTAACACACGTAATCGAGTTTCCTCCTTAAGATTATTCCTGCTGGCCATCCAAGCTGATTTATAACGGGTTTGATTTCTCCATCTCGTTGGACTAACCATGTATCTATCAATGAATCCATTATGATAGTCTTCAATGACCAATAGTTTGTCACCCGCTAAGACCATGTTGATGATAACTGATTCCTCCAAATAATCGAAGGCTTGCACGTGATAATTATCCCGAAAAATAAAAGGAAAAATAGGCCTATTTCTCTGAGTCGTAGGATGTGGAAAATATTAATAGATGATGAATCTCCGTTTATCCTCTGAGGAAGTGGATTTTTATGGTGGGGTTTCACAAGCTCTTGCGATGTATCAGCAGACACTCTTGGGGTCTCCTCATCCTCTTCAGTCATCTTTTATCTCTATGCGCTAGATGGCTGCCTCTGAAGTTTTGAATTTAAGTTTTCAATAAAAATTCAAGATACTCCAAGTAATTCACTGATCCAGAAAGTGGCCTACTTCTTTCATCAGTGAAACGTTATTTTAACGAATATCTCGAATTCTTATAACTAGCACAACCAGATTTTAATCTGGCTGATATAGAAAAGACGAGCACAACCAGATTTTAATCTTCTAAAGAGGGAACAGAAACGTCACGTATGGAGGGAGGAGAGCAAGAAGAGGAACGCAAACGTCACTTATGGAGGGAAGAGAGTAGGAGGAATCATATTCACTTCGAGCTAACAATATCGGTTCAAAGATAATTAAAAAAACAGACTACATGTCAGTAGAATTTATGGAAAATATATAATATTATAATAAGAATCTAAACTTAATTCAAAATAAATTCAGAGAATCCTCTCACTTATTACGTTGCACAGATCGAGAGAGGCATAGCTTCCATGCTGGAAATCCACCGAAGCATTCCTAATTCCATTATTCCAAAACATTTTGCATTGTATAAATGGTTGAAAATCCACCGTTGCATCTTGTTGCCATTATTGCAAAAACATTCTAATAATCACTTTTGTGAATTTTGTAAATATGTTTATCTATTTTGTTTGTTTTGGTAAAATTGGAAGTGGAAATGAACCATTGTGATGGTTGGTTTTTCAAAGGTAGATGAGAAGGACGCTCTCAGAAATGAGAGCCACTACAAGGAGTTAAAAATGGGCTAAGGTGTTATGGAAAGAGATTTTATAGAAAAAGAACCCCTCTAGAGTTTAGAATTAGTAGTGTAAGGCACATCTAACCATTGGAGCATCCTCTTGAGTGAAGGTGCTTATGCACCATGGCCATGTGCAATATTTTTAAATGGTTGTATAACTTTGTTAATGGTCAGTGCTTGAATGCTTGCAGTCGTTGTTGAAACTAAATGCCACAACATAACTTATCTTATTTTGGGACAAATTTCTCATAACTGGGCTGATTTTTCACTTCCATGGGCATCTTCCCTTTGTCACGGATCATTGGTCGATTCACTGTTGGGAAAAAATTTCCTTTGCCCAAAGGTCATGCACAACCATCCGCAACCATCTATTGCTTGATGGGAATTTTTTCCATTTTCTATGGGCCATCCACAACATTTTGTTAATTGTTGGACATTTTTCCTTTTCCCACAGGCTAGGTGTCTTTCCCTTTCCCATTAGTTGTTTACAACACTCTACAACCTATTGACACATTTTCCTTTTATTTGGACGCCTCCACTCACATGCTAATCAATTATTTTGAGCCTCCAATCTCTAAATCCATTTTTACACTCGCAACAACTATTCTTTTTAAAATAGAGTCCAAAAATCCATTTTTGCATAGACATTGGATTTTCATTTTTCACAATAAGCATCCATATTGGTGAGATGGACTTACCATAGGATTTATGTTTATGGATAAGATGGTATCAAAATATGTTCATCATAAACCTTGAAACAATTTCCATGGAAAAAGCCTTGAAGAGGGAGAAGCTAGAAGAGTTGAGAGACCTCAACAGACAAATCCAAGAGGAAATTTGGTATTGGAGTCAGAGAGCGGATGAGCTAGAAAAATAGATTTCCAAGCATTATGACTCATTCACTTCCATGAAAGTAGAATTAGACAGGAGCATATTGCAACTCTTGCAATTCGGGGGGAAATTCACTCAATTAGATAATTGGAAAGATGAGAGGTTCATGATGCAGGAGCATCGCTCACTCATCAAGCGAGCCAGCACATGGAGCAGAAAAGATAGTTGGATGGCGCCAGCATCAGATTTTGAAAACACCTTGGGAAGTGTTGCGCCGCTCTTTCATGAAGCCATTCATAAAGAAGCGCACTTGTATT
>CBVK0102277361.1:0-15555 GCA_900067695.1 Picea abies | reverse complement strand
GTTGGATTCTTCCATCTGTGGTTGTACTGTACTTAACACCTAGTGTTGTTTTCTGCTTACAGCTACTAGTTGTACACCTTATGTCTAGGGGATTTTATTGCTTGTTGTCACTGTGATATGTCGGTGTCGTCTTGTTGTGTTCGTCTTGATTGCGTCTTGTTCTAGGTCGGGTTACTAGTTTCTGCCTTAGAAGTTGACCAGGAGCCTGTCTAATCTTCTTTCAAGAAGACATAAGACTAAAATCCCTGCTTTCCTGTGCAGAAATAGTAACCCTAACACCGTGGATTCTTCCCTCTGTGTTTTTACTGTGCACCCCCAGTATGTCTTAATGTTTGTGTTGTGTGCCTTATGCCTTCCTGTGCAGAAATAGTAACCCTAACACCATGGACTCTTCCCTCTGTGTTCTTAATTTGCACCCCCAGTATGTCTTAATGTTTGTGTTGTGTGCCTTATGCCTATGGTCGTACATTGTTGCAGTTACTCGTTGTGTGCCTTCAGTCTTCTTGTGTTGAACGTTGTGGTTGCATCTTCTTGGTTGTCGAGTTTCGATGTAGAGTCAAGTGTGGTTGTTACCTCTACATGCGTGCACACACCTTAAACAAAAAAAAAAAAAAATTGCACCTGTTCTCAGAGTTGTTGTCGTAACGAGGAGGTCGTTACATTTATCCCTGCAAATTTTTCACAAATGGAAATTGAGAAATCTTACGACTATTGTTTTTTAGATGCTACTCTAATTATGCAATGAATTTACTGTACAAAACAGAATACAAAACTGAATAATTGTGCGGTTTCAAATTCTTATACCTCTTAGAAACTTCGAACCTCCTTGCTTGTTGTCTTATTGAATCCCAAATGTAGAAATTAGGGAACCTTTATTGGGTTACATTAAACTCATAAGTACATCTGATTTGAGAAATGTGTAAGGACTTCTAAATATTTTGACATGTACATAATTCAAAGTTCATCAATTGTTGCAAGATTTTTGCATGTGGGAATCTATGTTTTGGGGCACAACATAATTATGAAACCCCTAATTTAATTTTATGATAGACTTTAGAATTTATAGAACTAATAATCATTGGCTCAAATTTATATTTTTTACACAGTCGTAGTTTTGGAATTGATAATCATTGGGTGACTATAGAGTTTGCATCTTCGAATTTGAAGTTGTTGGTAGTTATGAATCCTTCTACACTTAAAGAAAGAAGTTGTTACATTGTTGTTTTTGTATTTGCAATTCAATTTTGAATCCAAGAGATCGTTGTCAAAAATTTTATTGAACCGAGTCTTAATTTTCATTTGGATTTTGTAAAGTAAAAAAGTTTGATCAGTGGGATCTTCTCGTAGCGCCTAGTGTGTCGAACTTGTGTGATATCAACTATTGAACTACTAGAACCTTGATTTGAGAGATAATTGTTATTTTATTTTTTATGAATTTTAATTTTTGAGTATTATAATTCGTGGAATGAAATTGGGGATACAACAAATAATTGACCTTGTTGAGTGCCTCTTTAATTAATTTACTACCCTTCCTTAAATCTTAACCATTATTGAATTCTTTTCGATGCCCGTTGAGTTAATTTTGAATTTTATCAGAAATTTAGTTATGTTTCAAGGTATGGAACAAGTGTCGGATCAGGTGCTAGAATGGGTGTCGGATCCAGGGTTGGATTAGGCTCTGTATGGAAACGTCTCTCTTTGAAAATAGCAGTGTTAATGAACGTGTTAGTGTCTAGTTTACCCTTTTCCAGTTAGCTAATATTAGTAATTATTTTTCATCATTTCTAAAACAATGGTAAAATTCGTAGAGCTAACTGTGAGAATGGTGAGTTCATTATTGTATTGATTGGCTTGGCCTACACAGGTTTAGTTGTATTTTTCCTTTTGATTGCACTTCTTCATAGACCGTGCATCAAATTTATTTTCCCTTCCTCTAAGGATATGCAATTAATAAAATCATTTTTGTTGCACGTTGAACTTAATTTAAATTATCATAAATTAGTGTCAGATCTAGGACCAGATTATGTGTTGGATTAAGGTGTCGATTGAGTGTCGGATTAAGGTCTGAAACGAGTGTCGGATTCAAGTTTGGAACAAATCTCTGATTTTTCTACACACCACATCAAGGGTTATGATAGATTCCAGAACTCCTTCTTTGTTTCTTTACCATGGAGATGTAATTTAGCATATGAATAATTTTATCGTTAATTAAGATTGTGTCTTTGTAAATTCTTAAACAGATTTGTAGGTTAGCATTGAGTGCTTTACTTATTGTTTAAATAAGACTTGTTTTTCCTTAATTTTAATGGATTGTGAGTTAGTAATGAGTTATTTATATATTGTTAAAAGACTTGGGTCTTTCTTTATTATTTTAAATGGATATGTAGGATAGCATGACTTCTATCATTTACTTATTATGATTGATATTTTTTAAGTATTTATTTGGGATAAGTAAGTGGGTATACGAAGTCTTGTTATTTTTCTTAATATGTTTTTGGATCTTCTTAGTTCTTTTAAATGGGTTTGTAAAGTGGCATGAATTCTTATCATTGAGTTTATGAGTTTATTATGTTTTTTAAAAGCATACTTAAAGTACTGATAAATCCTTTATGTATTGCTTAAGAAATTTTTCTCTTCTTATGGATCCCATTGGATATATAAATTAGCATTGACTCATTATGATTGTAATTGAACTTATGATTCTTTTTAATATTTATGTATTATTTCCTTATTCAAAATTACATTTAAGCATTTCTTGAAAGATTGATTAAGTAGAGTGAATTAGTATTTGCACTATGATGAATTGATGGTTAAATATGTTGATAATTCTAGTCTTGAATTGTGGTGTATGATTGAATTAATGAGATTTAGATACTTCAGTGTTCCTCAAAACAGTCGCTAATCCTGATACCTTAAGTGTTCAAAATCAATCAGATTAATCCTGGACTCCAGTGTTGCTTATGTGTCTTGGAGGTCGAGATCATGCAGGACAGGTTGGGCCTGTAAATTCCTTATCTTATCTTTATAAGATATGGTTGATTGAATAATAATGATTTTTATTTCTATTGATTGTGATGAAATTTATTGTGTAGTTATTAATATATATTATGACTCATTTTCACTTGTACCAACATTTGTTCAAAAAAAAAATATTTACCTCTTTTGTACATCACTAATTTTTGTCATAACAGAGTGGTCATTACATATGGTATCAAAGAGGGTTCAACTCTATGACATTGGACCGCTAATCCTTCCACCGTGTTAGACAAATGATGAAATTCATATCAATAATAAATTTTGAAATTTTCCATGCGACAATCATGGTTAGAGGACATCAGATGAGTAGACATCATGGTGTGGGGAGACAAGGTATGCCTCCTCCAAGTGCATCCACACCAGAAGAATCTAATCCTTAGAAGAATTAGAAAACTTTTGAAAGTGAGTAGGTCAATGTGGGAAATATGGTAGGGATGATGAGATTATTTCAAAGGATTTTAGAGGCTTTGATCGTTCGTCTTGATCAAGATGAGGGCATGATGTTTTGGACCCAATAAGGGTTCACATTTCCCTCCAGAAGTTTGCAGAATTTTGCTAAGGGAACTCGAGAAAGTTAAGTTTTTTATCCCATGGGAGCCATAGATGGCTCAGCCGTCGAGGCAATGGTTGAGAATATGGTGATGTTCTTCACACTTCATGATTACACTTCCAACATGAAATTTTGCATGAAAATATTTGAATTGAAAGGGAGCTCTCTTCTTTGGTGGAAGACTTGAGAATATGGTGATGTTCTTCACACTTCATGATTACACTTCCAACATGAAATTTTGCATGAAAATATTTGAATTGAAAGGGAGCTCTCTTCTTTGGTGGAAGACACTTCTGCCTCAACTAAACATGGTCGTTGAAGACATGTCATGAGAGTTGTTTGAGGAACGGTTCTAGAGAGAGATACTTGTCTGAGGAACTCATTACATTTCAAGTTAATGAGTTCAATGAATTATGACAAGGTGGTCATATGATACCAGCGTATGAGGCCAGATTCATGGAGCTACTTAGGTACTCCCCACATCTAAACATGAATAAGTTGAAGGTCAAAAAGTTGTGTTTGGCCTTAGCTTCAACATTCATGCAAACGTATGGATCTTAATTCCTCAGACATTGCACGATGTAATCTAGAAGGCTCTCATAGATGAGGAAGATCTATGAAGCATGGGTCAAGGAAAGAGTCCTTCTTGACCAACTAGACATATTACATTAGGTGCGCAACAGCTTCTAATTAGGGGACCATGAGTACTAGAAAAAACACTTGTTGTTGGACATTTGGGGAGCCACATTACCAGCGAGACTTTATGATTGAGAAGGATAGAGAGACCAAATCAACATGAAAAACTATAATTGGATATTTGAGAAAGCCCCATAAAATTCATGCAGTGATGAACAACCACCAAGTCGAGCACCAATCTACTATTCTCGATATGTCAGGTATGATCGTCAATAAAACCTTTAGTATTTTGATAGATCTAGGTACTACAAAGAGCTTTATTTCTAGTGCTAAAGAAAATTAAGTTAAAGGTAGTTGAGAAGGACGCGTTTAGATGCATAGAAATGGATTTGGGTGCCAAACAAAAGGTTAGAGGAAGGTTTAATGAATGTAGAATTAACTTGGGTGATTTTGTAATGAAGGACAACCTATACGTCACAATATTAGGATATTATGACATAGTGATCAATATGCATTGGTTGGAATCACATGATGTGATAATCAACTATAAGACAAAACAGTTAAGTTTGACAGATGATGTGGGATAGAGAAGAGTGATTGTAGGAGGAAACCAGGGAGTGTCCTTAAGGTTCATTTCTTCCCTACAGCTACAGAAGATCATGTGCAATGGATGTAAGTTATATGAAATATTAGTGCTAAACAAAAAGGGTGAGGTAGAAGGGTTTCCATAAGAGTTACCAAGTTTTCCACTAGAAAGAGAGTTGGAGTTTACAATCGACTTGAAGCCTAGAACTGAACCAATAGAAAGAACTCCATATCAGATGTCAACGCCTAAGTTACAATAGTTTAAAATGAAATTCAAGGAATTGTCAGACATGGGACTTATACGTCCAAGTGTGTCACCTTGGGATGTGCTAGTTATTCTCATAAGAAAGATGGATGGATCATGGGAGACTTTGTATTTTTGCTACTATCAATTGAACAAAGTGATGATCAAGAACCAATATTCATTACCTAGAATAGACTATTTGTTTGATCACATGAAAGGAGTGATGGTGTTTTCGAAGATTGACTTGAGACCAGGATATCACCAGTTATGGATTAAAGAGGAAGATACTCCTGTCTCTTATACACATCTCTGATGGCGCGAGGGAGGCGTAGGAAGATACTCCTAAGATCACATTTAAGACAAGGTTAGGACACTATGATTTTATAGTTTTACCATTCGAACTAACTAACGCCCGGAGGGTATTCATGATATTAATGAATGGGGTCTTCTACTGCTACTTGGAAAATTTTGTTCAAATATTTATTGATGAGATATTGATTTATTCTCAGACGAAGGAATAGCATGACCAACATTTAATATTGGTACTACAGTGTCTATGAGAAAACAAATTATATGGGAAATTGTTGAAATGTTATTTTTAGCAATCGAAGATTCATTACATAGGCCATATCATATATGGTGAAGGTATGATTGTGGATCTAGTGAAAGTAGAGGCTATTATGGAATGACATGGACCAAAAAATGTAAAAGAAGAATGCAACTTTATGTGTTTAGTAGGATATTATTGATGATTCATCAAAGCTTTTTTGAAGAAAACAAATCTGATCAAGAAATTGCAGAAGAAAAAAAGAATTTTGTATGGATCGAGAAATGCATGGAGGCATTTGAAAGGATCAAGGATTTATTGATGAGAATGCATATACTGGAAGTCCTACATATGGGAAAGGAATTCTTGTTATGCACAGACACATCGAAGGAAGGTTTATGTGGAGCTTTTATGCAAGAGCATCGAGTGACCACTTACATTTCAAGGAAATTGAGAAAGTATGAGGAGAAATATGGATGAGGAGTTATTGGTAATTTTATATGCCTTGAGAGTTTGAAGAAACTATCTGATTGGATGGAAATTCGAACTAAATTGTGGATTGTAGCATATATTTACATAGACTGACTTGAACATGTGACAATGGAATTGGTTAGAATTACTTAGCGAATATGATTTTGAGATTACTTACATTAATGGAATGGTGAACAGAGTGGTAGATGCATTGATTCAGAGACCACACATATTCTTGGTAATACCTCTCAAGACGAATCTTTGAGAAAATAGCGTTATAGATAAACGATGATTGGTATAAATATCTTAGGGAAAACATTGAACAAGATACGATGATGGTACCAAATTTTGAAGGTTATACATTGGACAATGGCGTATTGATGAGGTATAACAACAAGATATACATACTGCCTAATGATGAATTGATAAATTTGATCTTAAGAAAATCTCATAGAGAAATGTAAATGGCTCATCTGGGAGTCATGAAGATGAAGGAAGACCTTAAGCCTTTATTCTTTTGGAAAGGAATGAAAGAAGACATAGTTAGTTACATGGTGAGATGTCTAGAATGCCAATAAGTGAAATTTGAGCATAAACATCCAACGGGATTATTACAGCCACACATTATTTTGGAATCGAAATGGGAGGTCATTTCGATGGATTTTATTGTTGGATTTCCATTGATGACAAGGAGACATGACTCGCTTTTCACGGTATTTTACACTCTGACGAAGAGTGCACACTCTATACCTATACATACAACGTATCAGGCGCTAGAAATAGATAGAGTCTTTGTTAGTGAGATCATGAGATTACATGGTGTACCATGAAGGATCATATCCGATTGCAGATCAATGTGAGAGGATGATTTTGGACCAGTTTCCAAGAGTCTTTAGGAACACAACTGAACTTTAGTACAACATATCACCCTGAGACAGATGGAACGAAAGAAAGAATGAACCAAATTTTGGAGGATATGTTGTGTATTTATGTAATGGACCAACATAAACATTGGGAACATTTCTTTCCACTAGTAGAGTTTGCATATGCCAACAACTATCAAAGTACCATTAAGATGGAAACATTTGAGTTTCTTTACGGGCAACCATGTCAGACACCATTGAGTTGGGATTAAATTGAGGATAGTGTCCTGGTAGGACCATAAGTGATCCAAGAAATGGAAGAAACAATGCAATTGATAAGATAGAGGATTAAAGAAGTGCAAGATCGGTAGAAGAGTTATGTTGATGAGCATTGTGTTTAGCATAGTTATGAAGTTGGCGACCGAGTTTTATTACAGGTGAAATCGCACAAGAGTTTGATAAACTTTGCAAAGGGTGCTAAACTCTCTCCTAGGTTTTTGGGACCTTTCAAAGTTGTGGAAAATAAAGGACCTATGGCTTATCGAATAGCCTTTCCCGATTATTTTAGGCATATGCATGATGTTTTTCATCTATCTTTATTGATACATTATGTTAGTGATCCTACACATGTGATTGGCATGTGTTCTTTGTAGGTGTCAGACGAGGGTTCTCTCACAGTTGAACCAATCCACATTCTGGACCATTGAACTAGAAAAATATGACGTTGAGTAGTCGATCAGGTCTAGGTCCAATGGGACAATTATAGTCCACACTCAGCTAGCTGGGAGAACACATATGATATGCATCAACAATTTCCTTACTTGTTTGGTAGATTATACATATAGATATTTTTAGATAACTTTTAATTCAGTTTATATACTATACAACTTCGGTCAGAAGTCTAAAACAAGAGGGCATGTATGTAACATCCCTCTCTACTGATCACATGTTATCAACCTATTCTTTAAGGAAACTTGCATAATAGTGATCTAGTTATAGTATTGTGTTATTTGTTTCGAATATGAATTTTACATGATGATGTTGATGGGTTGTGATTTATTGTTATTTGATATATGTATTGATATATGTTATTGATGAGTTTACCTAAGTGTGTGGGACACATGATAGAATATATATGTTGATGGAATCAATGGACCTCCTTTGAATCCAAATTGAGTGAAGGAGTGGATTGTATTGGTTAGAGTATGTCATTTTATGCATATGTGACATATTATTGATTACAATATTATTTTGTATATGGATCATTGACAGTGTTTCATCAATGGATGCAAGTTGATGAATGCTTGCTAATCTGACTCACATAAGGAGTAAAGGGGCCATGCAAAAAAAACTAGATATTGAAGGAGAGGTGTGCCAGAGTCCCTAACACATACTACTAACACTCTCGTCGTGGCTCTAATTGTAGGTTAACAATTACCTAGTTCAAGATATCCATGATGTCGTGAGGGTAGACTAAGACTTTCGCTCACGAATATTTCTAATGGGCATGCAATAAGGCATAGTATTTATTCATTATAAGCCCTTAGTCTCTCACAAGGTCAACAGAGTGGAGTGTTGACTGTAAGGTTTGCATAAACTACCAAATCCAGTCAAAGGTGAGTGGCACCCTTGGAGCACGAAGGTGCATATTGAAGGGCACATCGTCTGCCTTGCCAGCCCGCTCAGAGATGTGTATAAGAGACAGAAGGTGCATATTGAAGGGCACATCACGTAAATTAAAAACTTGAGTCAATGAATATAGGTGGCGTAAAAAAAAATGTATTAATTTGACATTGTTGGATTTAAAATAATTAATTAATGAGTAATTTTATTAATTATAAATCCCTATAAAAGTCTAAGCCTATTCTGAGACTAAGCCTAAGTTTAAGTTTAGTTAGGGGACTAAAATCAAATGTTAAACAAATTAAAATATTAGTGTTAAATCAATCTAAATAAAAGTGAGATAAATCTAAGGAGTTGATATCATGTACATGTGTTCACGAAAATATTAAAAGGGAAATTTAAAATAAGAAGGAAATAAAGTATGAGTGAATAGGTGTACACATAGAATGGCATCTAGAGTCTAGATACAACTAGTCTAACTAGAAAAAGACTCTTATTTAAGCTCTAACTAAGATTTAGTAATGATACATTCATTCACTGAGAATCTGAGGAGTAAAGAGACAACTAAAAGCGATTTAAGGAACACATTTGGGAAATGTGAACAAAATTGACTTTTAATTAAAATAAAACATGTAATTACTTGTGAAACTTGGGGATAGGGTGACAAGTGTGAGGGTGAATAATCCTAATATATTTAATTACAAAGTTAATTAATTGTGCATGTGGGTGTGTGTCAGTGAGGAAATTACTATAAAGCAAGTGGTTTAGATGGGAAATGGAAAAACTCGTTATTGGTAATGTTGTGTTTCCCAAATAATTTTGATTATGTTTTACTTGTGAGAGTTGGGATATCAAGATTGATATAGAGTCATGGCTCTACCTTGCAAGGAAATGTTAGAGCCAGTGTATTTCTAGTTTATGTGTGTTTGGACCCTTTGTAGCTCGAGGAAATAAGAGGAAAGAAGAGTAACCCTAGCATTGGCTGGGAGGTATCGGTGAACTCTCTATGATTAGTAAGATGGACTAAGGAGGAGCGCAAGTGGTTGATAGGCATCATCTACTATTGATTTTCATTGGTTCCGGTATTTTTATTTCTGAAGCTGTTAGTGTAAAAAGATTTTATTTGTAGATTTAATGGATGTGATTTCCTTTTTTAAACCATTGTAATCCCGATATTAATTAATTATTTCACTGAAGATTATGAAGTGATCTTGTTTAAGTCTCTTGGGTTTGCTGTAGTTTATTTCAGCTCACAATTCAAAGAAAAATTATGTTGTCATTGCCCAAATTAATCATAGTCCCTAATTATAATATGTATGTATGCTTAGAGACTTTTTCATTTATGGGAATTACTTCTATTTATAAAAATATTTGAGTTTGTAATTTGTGGGTTGAACATCGTATTTTTATTTCTTTCCAAAAATGATATTGTATTCCTCAACAAATTAAAATGACAGTATTAAATTTAGAGTTTCTTTTGATGTTGTTAATCAATTTATAGTCTGGTATTTTATCGCTGCAAATTTTTGACAAATGGAAATCGGGAAATCTTATGACTGATGTGTTTTAGATGCTACTGTAATTATGTAATGAATTTACTTTACAAAATGAAATGAAAAATTGAATAACGGTGCACTATCAAATTTCTCTACCTCTTAGAAACTTTGAACCTCCTTGATTGTTGTCTTATTGAATCCCAAATCATGAATTTAGGGATATTTTATTGGGTTGCATTAAACTCATCTCTACATCCGATTTGAGAAATTTGTGAGGACTTTTAAAGATTTTGAAATGTATAGAATTTGAAGTTTGTCAATCATTCCAATATTTTTACATGTTGGGATCTATATTTTGGGGCCTTACATAAATATGAAACCCCTAATTTAATTTTGTGATCGACTTTAGCAGTTCTAGAATTGATAATCGTTGGGTCACGGTGAAATTTTGAAATGCCCAAATTTAAATTCGTGACAGAGTAGCAGTTCTGGAATTGATAATCGTTGGGCCAGTGTATGTAACACCCCTGGTTTTGAACCCCCGTTTTAAATAATGTATTGTTACAATGATGATAGGCCAGGGTGAAAAAACATTTATTAAAAGACTAGTGTGCCCAAAGCATGTAATGTTTTCTATCATTATTAATAATAAATACATGGTTGGCTGCTAAACGGACAAGGACTAAAGTAAAAGGGGGCTATGGTTTCACAAGAGAGGGGGATTGAGGAGATAATTATTTATTCCTATGTTAATTACCCTTTTTTCCTAAGGGAGGGGATTGGTTATGTGAGTTTCTTGGGAAAGGCCAACAGGTTCTTGATTCCCCATGAAGTTACTTAAACCCGCCTTTGTTATGATTGGGGGGTTCGACTGATGGATTGTTCGTTGATTTATTGTACATTCATTCATTTCCCTCATGCACTTTAATGCACCCACTTACCCATTCATTGATCCATTCTCATCTGTGTCTTGGATTGGGAAACATAACCGAACTGCTGAAGAATTAGCCATGAGATAGTTGGATGTAGTGGTCACTGGTGTGATCCAACCATGACTTGAGGCCTGCATGTCTAAGATGTGTTGGCATGTGTCTAGTGTTGCTCATAGCTACGAGTCCTGAGAGTTCCAACATTGAGATTCTAAACTAGTTATGCTAGAGCCTTAATTAAGGATAAGGACTACCTTAGGGACTGCATGGCAGAGAGGGGTGGAGGTTCATTCTCTCAGGTGGTGCAAGTTGGGTAGAAGAGAGTTGGGTACCTGGATTGCTGTGAGAGTTGGGAAGCTTTTGAGAGCTTGGGTGTTGTCTAGTTTGGGAAGTGAAGTAACACTATGGAACTGTCCTTATGGATTCATAGCCCTAGCTTGGGGGTGACGCTGTCGTTAAGATTTGGAACAATAATGTCTATGGTTGGGTGGAACGTACTTAGTCTATAGCTAGTTGGTGTCATCTTTCATAAAGATAATTTCTCTATGTTATGGTATCATCAACATGTATATGAATGCATTTTCCATTGTGTATTTAATTATTGTTTAATTGAATCTTTAGACTATGCATGCTTGCTCACTATTGTTGTGAATGTCATTAAATTCTTTACTTTTATGCATCCTTAAATTTTAAAAAGGTATCGGTAAGAGAAAGAAGTCCAAGGGTGGGCTTGAAGCTAGCATGCCCCGGCTTGTGGGTGGCTAGGTATGTTATAGTTTGGTATCAGAGATTCTGGTTGAAACACCAGGCCGGTATGGGTTAGGTTTGTTGGTCAGAGTCTCGTGGTTACAGATTAAATTTTTACTGTGAAGTTGAAAATATCATGAGGAATGGCGTTGTAGAATCTACGTAGGAGTTAGATCATCAAAGATCAGTTCTAAGGGGTTCAAAGGATCGTGACCATCCCCCTTCAAGTTTGGGAGCGATCACCATTGTAGGATCAGGAGAGATCTGAGATCATTGGATCAAAGGACAGGTGAACAAGGGTTGTCTAATGTAAAAGAACCAAGGGTTAAGGTCACAACCATTGGATCCCATGGGAGAGAGATAACAATGGACTTGAGGCATTGTGGGGAACCAAGTTGCATGGGAGATAATTTCCCAAGGTGGTCTCTCAATCCAAACCACAGTTTCACCAAGGGGTTACATGTCAACATCAGGAGAATTGTGGGACGAAATGAGGCTAAATCCAAACCGTCGATGCTTCCCCCACAAATTGAAAGGCATGCAGTGATGTGATTTCTACTACTCAATCGTAGAAACTATGAATATTCGAAGTAGTTGGGGGATGTTGATCCATAGGAGTACATGCATCAACCAATCATGTGCTCCAAGTGAAAGCACTTTGGGAAGGGTGAGCAAGGAGAAGTTGAGAATTAAGATTTCCGAACCCCCGAGATACAAAGTGAATTACAGTCATCTGATCTAGGAGGAAACACAATAGAAACTCATGCACTTAGGGGAAAAGAGAAGGTTGAGAGTTGAGTTCTCCGAAGTATGAAGACCTGAAGAAATCGTAGTCATTGATTCATGGGAAAAATGTGTCAATATATCGCGAGCTTCAGATAAAAAAATTTAGGAAAAAATTTGAAGTTTGCGTTTTCCGAAGTTCGAAGACCTAAAAGGATCTTAGCCATTGATCTGTCAAGAGCCACCTGTCACCAGATCTAGGGCTTCAGGTAAAATCCAGTGGGGCCGGATAAGTTTTTAATTTTGATATTTCTGAAGTCCGAAGACCTGAAGTAAGCCTCAATCATTAGATTAAGGAGGAAACGTGCTATAGATCCATGGACTCTGGGTGAAGACCTGAAGTGAATCTTAGTTGCCTAATCTAGAAGGACACATGGTGATAGATTGGCTAGTTCAGGAATTCAGAGTTCAGGAGAATTGGAAGTGTTCTAGTATCAAAACTCATGAAGTCTTGAAGCTCAAAGAGCCGAAGTGATGCGGCACAATGATGTCACCTAGAGGTGATGTGGATCCTAGAATTCTCGAAGTGACGTGGCTTGCGGATGTCACCTCGGATGATGTGTACACATGGGATGTGTGCCATGTGTCAGTAATTTTTGAGCATATGGAGTATTGAAATGTCAGTTAGAACATGACACATGTCACCCAACTGTTTGGGCCATGTGTCCGCTTCCATTATTTCTCCACGTGGTGATAGATTGTGCAATCCAAAGACTGGGCACTGCAATGGAGAAGGATGTGACAGGTTCTATTGGGTTGAAAAATCCTAAAGTACCAAAGGTTGGAGTACATATCGACTGTTGATTCCAGAAGACACATGCCAAAGGATTGTTGAATCTGAGTGAAAGAACTCTCGGAGAACGTGTAGGAGGAAATTTTGAAACTTTCAACACCTAAAAAATGGAAGAGATTTAGAGCCATTGATGTGTGGGAGGACACCCATCGACAGATCATGAACTTAGGGTAAAACCATTTTGATAGGAAGCAAGAGAGGAAAGTTGATACTCCCAAAGCATAGAGTCCCAAATTGGATCTTGATCGTTGATCATGAAAGAGGACAAGGATTGTTGATCTGGTCCTAGCTGAAAGTTATGAAGTCTCGAAGTTCTGGACATGTGCTTTTTTAGCTAATCACAGGGTCATGGCCGTGGTCATATGTAGATTGAGAGCTGAGGGAAGGAGGGATAAGTGTCAAATTAGTTGTCTTCGAGATAGAAAATTTATAAGGAAGGATTTACCCATGGTTTCTAGTCATGGTCACCTCAGAAGGTTGTTTGAAGGAAGCCCCTGCGTAGGATGAAATTTTGTGTTATCCAAGGATAAAAAGACACTGTTATTTTTGGAGAATGGGGATATGATCTCTAGGAACAAAAAAAAAGAAAGAGACCTATAGCATGGTTTGGAATTTTTTTTTACCATATGAATAATTATAACAAAATGGTCACTTGCACATTTTGCAGAATTAAGGGGTTAATCACATCAAATCAGGATGCGTATTGAGGAAATGGAAGAAGGCCAGAATACCAGAGTTGGTAATGTGGAGACAGAGTGTAATGGACGCAAGGGAAAAGGATAATAGGAAATGTTAATAGGAATGGTAAGAATTCTGAAGATGGAAGTGTTGATCTACAAAGCAAACAACAAGAGATAGATGAGAGAGAAAAGTCAGATAAATGCTCGAGCCTTGAATATCTTAAATCAGTTGAAAAGACAAACAAAGATGTTATCAAACTGAATACAAGAGGAAGGAGGCACGTGCCATGAAATAAGGGATGATCATGGAAGAGATGGTTATTGTAGAAGTGCTAGCAGAGCTCATGGTCACAACTCACCTCCTTACTAAGAAAGAATTTTTTTTGCATCGGATGATCCCACAAGTAGTGCAGAGGTGTCCCCTATTTGACACCAAAGAAGGAAACAAGAGGTAGATAGATTGCAAGGAGAGTTGAAGAAGCTCAAGCCACCTTCCTTTGAGTGTGAAAGAGAAAGGGAAGATGATGTTGAAGCATGGTTTCTTGGGCTCAAGATACATTTTCAGTTGGATAACTATTCATGAAATCATGAAGCCATTATTTCCACCTACCATTTACATGGCAAAGCTGCAATGTGGTGGGACCAACTAAAGCAAGTAGAACATGTTAATGAGAGTAGGATCACTTGGAATGAGTTCAAGAAGTACTTTCAGAAGGAGTACCTCTCAGAGAATGTCTATGAGAAGAAAATGAAGGATTTATTTGAACTCAGGTTGGGAAGCATGACTATGGGAGAGTACAGGAAGAAGTTATTGGGATTGTTAAAGTATGTTAGGTTCATTGGTGATGAGAAAGTGAAAATACATAGATTTCTAAGTGGACTGCCAGCCTTTTATAAGGAAAATATCAATTATGGTGAGCCCAAGACCTTCACTAAAGCCACCAGGAAGGATAAATACTTGTATGAGCAAGGTTGAGGAAGAGAATCTTTGCAAAAATCTTGGAAGGACAAGAAAAATGCGAAGTCCAATCAGAGAAGGAAAGGATTCAATCCTCCCTTCAATAGGAATGATCCTAATAGAAATCATCAAGATGAGTATGCTAAGGGATATTTCAATAAGGAATTCCTTGGGGAAAATGGGAAGACAACAAATCCAATGTTTGGGGATGCAAGGAAGATCACCTGTACAAGGATTTCCCACATAGAAAGGACATAGTGAAGAATGTGCACAACATACAAGAATCTACAACAGTCAAAGATATGGGAAGAATGTATGCAGATTTGATCCAGATGGATATCAGTGGCCACCCACCTTTTCCAATAGGCTCAAAATATTTTTCTGACAATTTTGGCAATTTACTATTTTTAGTAGTTTTAACTTCGAGGCCCATTTTGAGGGCCTAAATGAAGTTTTTTTAGTATCAATATTCTAAATGATATTCAAAGGAATTATTGAGCCCCCAAAATGAATCTTCTTGATTATACCTTTCCAATGGGCTATCACACACCTAAAACGGAGATCGTATGCAAAAGTTACGACCCCAGGAAGTTTATGTACTAACTTACCCAAAC
>CBVK0102277359.1:0-12911 GCA_900067695.1 Picea abies | reverse complement strand
TTATTTTTTGTTAAGCACCTGTTAATAATCTGTATTCATCTCATTCTTCTCATAAGATCCATATCAAGCCTTAAATGATCAACAATCATAGTACCGGTCCAATATGATTAAGGTGGAAGGTAATATCATAAATCAACCTGTTGCTATTTTGATTGATTCAGGAGCAATTCATTTCTACATTGATCCTAAGATAGTGGATAAATTACATTTGGACAAAATTAAACTTGGAAAAGAAAGTTTGGTTTAGTTAGCAACTGGAACCAAAATAAGAGGATATGATATGGTCAGAATTTTTCCCATAAGTCTTAATTGCGTGAATACTAGTATTGATCTAAATATCATACCATTGTGGTCTTATGATATTCTGATTGGAATGGATTGGTTGGACAAGCATCATGGAAATGGAAAACAAAGAACTGTGAAAGGAGTTCCAAGACCCATCTCTATAAGGGAGATTTCATCCTTACAACTTAAAAGATGTTTTAGGAAAGGATGTCAATTGTTTGCAGCTCATGTGGAAAAGACAAAAAATACAAACGGGCCAAGCCTTGAAGATTTATCGGTGCTACGGGAATTTGAAGATGTATTCCAAGAAATACCAGGATTTCCACCCAGAAGGGATATAAATTTCTCAATTCATTTAGTGCTAGGAGTTGCCCTGGTGCCAAAAATGCCTTACAGAATGAGCACACCAGAGTTAAAAGAATTAAAAATGCAGTTGGAGGAATTTTTGAAGAAAGCGTACATACGTCCAAGTGTTTCATCGTGGGGAGCACCAATACTTTTTGTCAAAAAGAAGGATGGAACCTTGAGACTATGTATTGACTTCCGACAGTTGAACAAGTACACTATAAAGAAAAAGTATATTCTACCCCGAATTGATGACCTCTTTGATCAGCTAAGAGAAGCAAAGATATTTTCAAAGATTGACCTGAGGGTAGGATACCATTAGGTAACAATTAGGGGAGAAGACATGCATAAGACAACCTTTAGGACTAGGTATGGGCATTATGAATTTTCGGTGGTGCCATTTGGACTAACCAATGCACCAGTTGTCTTCATGTGCTTAATGAATGGCATATTTAGAAATTAATTGGATAAGTTTGTCATAGTATTCCTGGATGACATACTTATATATTCTAAGTCTAAATAAGAGCATGAACATCACTTAAGACTGGTATTCCAAGTACTGAGAGAACATCATTTGTATGACAAGATGATTAAGTGTTTTTTTTATCAAAAGTAGATACATTACTTGGGACACATTATTTCAGAGAAGGGCATAGCAGTAGATCCAGAGAAGATCGAAGCCATTAGAGGATGGCCAACACCTATAAATGTATTAGGCGTTAGATTTTTCTGGGATTAGTTGGCTATTAAAGAAGGTTCATAGTAGGGTTTTCTATGATTGATCATCCCATCACTTCTTTGGAAAATAAGGGAACTAAATTTGAATGGACACTCCAATGTGAAAATAATTTTAATCTATTGAAGAAATTACTTACTAGCGCACCTGTGTTAAATATTGTTGACCCAAATCAAATTTTTGTGGTATGTAGAGATGCATGTAAGGAAGGACTTGGGGGAGTTCTCGCGCAAAATGGACATGTCATTGGATATGAGTCCATAAATATTAAGGAACATTTGAGGAACTATGCCATGCATGACTTGTAACTTGCTGCCATTGTTCACACATTGAGGATGTGGGGGCATTATCTCATGGGGAATAAATTCAAATTAAGGACATACCACATTTCCATGAAGTATCTTTTTGAACAACCAACACTGAATGCCATAAAAAGAAGATGGATGTAATTTTTAAGTGAATATAACTTCAATATCAAGCATATCAAAAGAAAGGAGAATAAAGTATCTGATGCACTTAGTAGAAGAGTGCATCTCATGCATGTTATTGCTATCAATATGCATCAGTCAGACTTGAAGAGAAGAATTTTAGATGTTCTTGTTACACACCAACATTACCTACAGGTAAAGGAAAACTTACATCAATGAGATGTACAACAAAAAATAAAGGAGTATGAGATAAAGGAAGACGGATTACTCATGCATAAAAATAGAATCTATGTTCCTAGCTCCAGAGAACTGAAGAATTTGTTGTTGAAGGAAATGCATGATGTTCCTTATGTTGGACATCCCGGTTACCAGAAAATGATTACAACAGTAAGAAGCCAGTTCTTCTATCCGGGAATGGAGAAGGATGTTGCTGATTACATAATTAGATGTATGGAATGTTAGAAGGTGAAGGCTGAGCATAGGTACACAACAGGTTTGTTGCAACCATTGCCAATTCTAGAAAAGAAATGGGAAGTGATCACCATGGATTTCATCACAGGATTACCCAGAACGAATAAGCAACATGATTCAATAATGGTGGTGGTTGACAAATTAACAAAGGCTGCTCATTTTGGGCCTGTGAAGACAACGCATACAATGGCTAATATTGCAAAAATTTTCATGAAGGAAATTGCTAGGTTGCATAGGATACCTAGGACAATCATCTCGGATAGAGATACAAAGTTTACCTACAATTTATGGAGGATATTTTTTAAATGATTTGGCACAAATATAAACTTTAACACAACATATAATCCTCAAACATATGGGAAAACAGAGAGGGTCAATCGACTATTTGAAGACATGTTGAGAATGTATGTGATGGATAAGCCATCTAAGTGGGAAGATTACTTACACTTGGTTGAGTTTTCATATAATAATGGGTATCAAGATTCATTAAGAATGATCCCATTTGAAGCCTTGTATGGTAGGAAATGTGGTACTCTAGTAAGCTAGGAAAACCCAACAGATAGAGTGGTACTTGGGCTGGAGTTGTTCAAGGGCATGGAAGTCCAGGTGGTTAAGATCAAACATAATATAAAAGATGCTTAGGATAGACAAAAATCTTATGAAGACAATAATAGGACATCTAGATAATTTAAATTAGGGGAACATGTACTTGTGAAAGTGAAGCCCAAGAAAAGGTCATTGAAATTGGGTAGTTGTACAAAGATGGAAGCTAGATTTCGTGGTCCATTTGAAATATTGGATAGAATAGGGCCAGTTGCATACATGCTTGCATTATCTTCTTCCATGAATGTGCATAATGTATTTCATGTATCTTTACTAAAGAAATATTTACATGACCCTAACCATGTTATTGATTAACATCTGATTCAGGTAGAGACACAGGGAGACTTTCGGGTTCAGTGAGTGCGGTTATTGGAGAAAAAGGTCAAAATGCTTCGAAATCGAGTTATAGAGATGGTAAAAGTTCAATGGACCTACTACGGTCCTAAATATGATGCATGGGAGCATGAATATGCCATGCGGGTAGAGTACCCACAACTTTTTGAATAAATTTGAGATTTTGATCTCTATTTGGCATATGCATTGAGGGCAGTCCCAAAATTAGGGGGAGGGGATGTAGCACCCTAGTTTTTGAACTCCCATTTTAAATAATGTGTTGTTACAATGATGAGAGGCTAGAGTGACCAAACAATTATTAAAAGGCTAGTGTGCCGAAGACATGCAATTTTTTCTATCATTATTAATAATAAATACATGGCTAGCTGCTAGACAGACAAGGACTAGAGTTATAGGGGGATATGATTCCACAAGAGAGGGGGATTGATGGAATAAGTGTTTATTTCTATGTTAATTAACCTTTTTTCCTAAGGGAGGGGATCGATTACGTGAGCTTCTTGGGGAAGGATGGGAAGTTCTTGATTCCCCATGAAGTTACTTGCACTTGCATCGGGTTTAATGGGGGGGTTCAACTGATGGCTTGTTCATTGATTTCCTATACATTCATTCATTTCCCTCATGAAATTTCATGCACCCACTTACCCATTCATTGATCAATCCTCATCCACATCTTGGCCTGGGAAAGGGAACTGAACTGCTGAAGAATTAGCCAAGGGATAATTGCTTGTAGTGGTCGCTAGTGTGATCTAGCCATCACTTGAGGCATACATGTTTGATATGTGTTGTCCTGTATCCAACGTTTCTCACAGGTATGAATCATGAGAGTTACAACATTGATATTTTGGACTAGTTTCCCTAGAGCTCGAATTAAGGAGAAGGACTGCCCGAGGGACTTCATGGCAGATAAGGGTGGAGGTCCATTCTCCCAGGTGGTGCAAGATGTGTAGAAGAGATTTGGGTACATGGAATGTTGTGAGACTTGGGAATCTTATGAGAGATTTGGTTTTGACGGGTTTGGGAAGCCAAGTAACACTCTGGAAATGTTTGTGTTCATTCATATCCCTGGCTTGGGTGTGACGATGTTGTTGAGATTTGGAACAATAGTGTCTATGGCTGGGTGGAACATCCTTGGTCTCCAACCACTTGGTTTCATCTTTTAATTGAATCTCTAGACTATGCATGCTTGCTGACTATTGTTGTGCATGTCATTAAAGTCTTTTCTTTTATGCATCCTTAAATTTTAGAAGGGTATCGGTAAGAGAAATAAGTCCAAGGGCAGGCTTGAAGGTAGCATGACCCGGCTTGTGGGTGGCTGGGTATGTTACACTGTAGAGTTTGCATATTCGAATTTGATGTTGTCAATAGATATGAACCCTTCTACACTTAAAGAAAGATCTTCTTAGATCATTGTTTTTGGATTTGCAATTCAATTTTGAATCCAAGAGATTGTTGTCAAACTTCTTACTTAACCAAGTCTTAATTTTCATTTTGATTTTGTAAAGTGAAAAATTTTGATCAATGGGATCATCCCATAGTGCCTGGTGTGTCCAACTTGAGTGTTGTCAACTATTGAACTACCCAAAACCTAGATTTGAGAGATCATTGTTGTTTTATTTTTCTAAATTTTAATTTTTGATTATTATAATTCGTGGAACGAAATTGGGTCTACAAGAAATCATTGAACTTATTGATTACCTATTTAAATAATTTATTATCCTTCCTTGAAGCTTAACCATTACCGAATCATATTCATTGCCCATTAAGTTAATTTCGAATTTTATCAGAAATTTACTTTAGTTTCAAGGTCCAAAATAAGTGACAGATCAGGTGTTGGAATAGGTGTCGGATCCAGGGTTGGATTAGGTTCCATATGGAAATGTCTCTCTTTGAAAATAACAATGTTAATTAACCTATTCGTTTCAGGTTTACCCATTTCTAGCTAACTAATATTAGTAAATAATTTTCCTTATTTCTAAAATAGTGGTAACATTCGCAGAGCTAACTGTGAGAGTGGTGAGTTCATGATTGTATTTATTGGATTAGCCTACACATGTTCGCTCATTTTTTAATTATCGCTGCCACTTCTTGATAGACCCTACATCAAATTTATTGTCCCTTCCTCTAAGTGTATGAAATTAATAAAATTGGTTTTGTTACACATTGAATTTAATTTAAATTATCAGAAATTAGTTTTCTAGGCCTAGATTAAGTGTTGAATTAAGGTCTGGATTGAGTGCCATATTAAGGTTTGGAACGAGTGTCAAATTTAGTTCTGGAACGAATGTCGGATTTTTCTACACACCTGATCAAGCGTTGGGATAGATTCTAGAACTCCTTCTTTGTTTATTTACTATGAAGATTAAATTTAGCATCTGAATAATTTTCTTGTTAATTAAGATTGGGTCTTCCTAAATTCTTAAGCGGATTTGCAAGTTAGCATTGAGTGCTTTACTTATTGTTTAAATAAAACTTGGGTTTCCTTAATTTTAATGGATTCTTAGTTAGTAAAGAGTTCTTTATATTTTTTTTAAATGACTTGGGTCTTTCTTTATTCTTTTAAATGGATACGTAGGATAGCATGACTTATATCATTTACTTATTATGATTGATCTTCTTAAAGTGTTTATTTGGGATAAGTAAGTGGGTATACGAAGTCGTGTTATTTTTCTTAATATGTTTTTGTATCTTATTAGTTCTTTTAAAAGGGTTTTCAATGTGGCATGAGTTCTTTTATGTTTTTTTTATAGTTTTTAAAAGGATACTTAAAGTAGTGATAAATCCTTTATGTATTGTTTAAGAGGATTTGCTCTTCTTATAGATCCCATTGGATATATAAATTGTAATTGATTCATTATGATTGTACTTCGACTTATGATTCTTATTGATCCTTCAATGGAATTTATCTTTTTTGGGTCCACTATTATTCCTTCCTCTGAAATGATATGGCCCAAATAATGAATTTGTTTCTCATAGAATGAGTACTTGATCAATTTTGCATACAAATAATGATCCGCCAATAATTTTAATACCATACTCAAGTGATGATGATGCTCTTCATCAGACTTAGAATATATAAGAATGTCATCCAAGAAGACAATGACAAACTTATCTAAGCAATCCCTAAAAGGATAATTTGTTAAACACATGGATATATCTATTGCATTTGATAAATCAAATGGTACAACTGTGAACTCATAATGGCCATACTTGGTTATGAAAGCAGTCTTGTTGATTTATGATCTAATTCTTACTTGATGATAGCATGTCCTGAGATCAATCTTGGAGAATATTTTTGCATCTTTGAGATGATAAAAGAGGTCAAATATCCTTGGAAAAGGGTACTTGTTCCTCACAATTACCTTTTTCAACTTCTTGAAGTTGATGCAATGTCTAAATGTTCCATTATTTTTCTTCACAAATAATATTGCGGAACCCCAAGGTGACACACTTGGTTGTATATAACCCTTACTCAGAAGCTCTTCCAATTACATTTGCAATTCCTTCAAATCTGGTGTGCTCATCCTTTAAGGATTATTAGATGTTGGAGTTTCGTTGGGAATTAAATTGATGGAGAAGTCAATATTTCTCTTAGGTGGCAATCCTAGTATTTCCTTGAATACATATTCAAACTCTTTTAGGACTGCATAATATTCAATATTTGGCATATTATCTTAGATGTGTCCTCCATATGAGCTACAAATACTTGACACCCTTTCCTGTAACTCTTCTTCAGCTGGAAGGATGAAATTTCTATGTTAGTTACTTCTGTGTGAATTCCTTGTAATGTCCTTAAATTCCCTTGCTCATCGAAGAAAATAAATTCCTTGTTATAATAGTATAGGATAGCATGATGTTTTTCTAACCAATGCATACCAATTAGGAAGTCATAGGAACCTAAAGTTATGATGCTCAAATCTTCCCTAATTCTCAATCCATTCATTTCCATTGGGAATTCCTTAACCATATCATTAATTTTCCCTTTATCTCCTATAGCCAATTGCACCAGCAGAGATGTTCCAAGCTTTATTCTTGGAAAATGATATCTTTTCACTATCTTACGATCTAGATAAAGGTAACTAGATTTTGAATCAATTAAAATAACAATGGTTTGGTTGTTGATACTACCTTCCACTTCAATCATATGTGACTAAAATTCAACTTGTTTGTTATCCAATGCTGCGTAGATCCTAGATACATTTATGCCCATTTCCTCCACTGTATCATATTGTTGTACATTATGAAAAATCCTCAATTTTTCACCTTTCTGAGGGAAATCAAGGTGCATATGATCTCCCCCACAACCCCAACATTGAATAGGTGGCTTCTGTAATGTTCTTGAGCTGAATTTTTTGCTCAAAAAACTAATTGTTCACTGTTTTATATCTTTATTTATGTGTTTGTAGGTGATACCATGAAGATGTGCATTATGGATAACTTCATGTTGATTTAGCAGTAGATATGAATCATAAAATCATAACAAGACAAGATATATAAAGAACACCAGTAGAGAACCAACAATGTCATATATGATCTTTATTTATATACTAAGTAGATCTCGTATACAAGAGATTTTCATATCTGGAACAAAGCCCCAATAATATCAAATGGGTTGCCATTCGATACAATAATAAGAAATAAAAGATAAATTCCTCCCAAAGGTTGTTTGAGAAGATATCCTAGCCTCCAAAGGCCACCAGAAAATAGCTAAAACTGAAGAAGACCCCGAAATACTATGGAAAACCCCTCCAACTGGAAGAGCTATGCCTTGCTCTGGATGCTACCAAACCCTCAATTTTCATTCCTCCATTTCATGACCTCCAAATCCCTCCAAACTACCCATAAATGTAGATCAGGCTGATAGAAATCACCGGTCCAAGTCTCAAGATGATCTGGGAAGTTTTCCTCCTCCAACTAGTGAACCCCTCAAATAGATTACACCCTCCTAGTTTGATAAAGTCAAGGAGAATTTGTTCTCCCCTCAATATCTTCTGAATACCACCAAAATATACCATACTGTAGATCAGGACAATCCTACCAAGATGATGAAGTCTAAAATCAATCTATGATGATCTGAGCCACCAAACAGTGAAAACTACTTTTTGCAATGTGCCCTTCTCTTCTCCAATTTGAATCAAGATTCTAGAAATAAAATGTAAGGAAAAAAATCTCTAGAATAGACCAATAATAATTCCAGGGACCCTATGAAGAGAACCCAAGTGCTACATTTCCAAAATTCCTTCTCCTTTCTCCAGATCAAACCAATCTCTCCAAGGTGGTGCACTCCCCTAGCTGGATACTCCCTATGTTGCATCCTAGCCTGGAATATGTCTGTAGAACAAGATTGGAACATTGTATAATGGTGTGGGAGGATCATTTCACCTCTGAGAGAAATCTTGGATCAAGAAAGGTGGGATCTTTCAACACTGAGTTGATCTCTAGGGTTTTATACTCAAAACCCTCAAAATTGATTGTGCCTAAGAGGTCCAATGCAAATAAGATAATAATGCAGAATGAATAACGAGTGTGCCATACCCTTTCCTTTATATCTCCAATATATTCCTTTGGGGAGTTAGTTAAACTATAGGGTTAACTCGTAACCTAACTCTTATTTTCTTTTCCTTTGTTGAGTTACCCTTTTTCACACAAAGTCAACATAACTTTTTAATATTTTGTGTTTTGGTTGTCTTTGTCCCCAATATCCTCAGATTATAGTTTAGTGGGGAAAGCAAGACTACTGAGTCTCTCTAGCCCTCTTCATCAACAGGTGGGGGACATTATAGTCTCCCTTCCTATAAATTGCTTGCCCACAAGAAATTATGGACCTGTCTCCTAGATCAACTTCTCCCCTTACCAAGTGATATCCTCCATAGGTAGATTCTTCCACTTAACTAGATATTCTATGATTCTTATTCTCCTCATATTTCTCTCCCTGAATTCAAGTATTTCATTTGGTATCAACACCAACTATCCTTCTTCATCTACAGGTGGCATTTCCTCTATAGGAGTGATATGCTTGTTGATGGCGCTCTTCAAACACAAAACATGAAAGGCATTGTGTATTTTGTTTCCCTCTGGTAGATCCAACTCATATGCCACAGATCCTACCCTCATGTGCCACAGATCCTACCTTCATGTTGACTCTATATGGACCAAATAAATGAGGTTGGATCTTCTCTGTGCCACTTATCTTATTGGATGTCTTTCTATACGGTTGGAGCCTCAAATAAACCATGTCATTGACCTCAAAGGTGTGCTCAACTTTGTGCTTGTCTGCCTATACGTTATGTTTATTTTGTAGCCTCTGTAGGTGGTCCTTCAGTTCTCTGAGGTTGTCCTGACTCTGCTAAGTCTAGTCTTGAACCATGGGAGCCCTGTTGTCCCCAAAGGAAATCTCTAAAAATGAGAGAGGGTCATAGTTGTATAAGGCCCTAAATGGTGACATACCAATGGACATATGATGAGTGGTGTTGTAACACTATTCTCCCAAGTGAATCCATTTGAACCAAGCTTTATGTTTCCTTGCCACACAATTCCTGAGGTATCCTTCAACCCATTTGTTATCTATCTCTATATGGCCATCCGTCTGAGGGTGATAACTAATACTAGGTGTTAGATTCGTACCCACTAGCCTAAATAGCTCCTAGCATAAATTTCTCATGAACCTACTATCCCTATCACTCACTATGGTTTTGGACATTCCATGCAATTTAAAAACTTCCCTGAAGAATAGGTGTGCAACATGTGTTGCACTGAAATCTATGGCAATGAAAAAAAAAAGTGCAAACTTCATCAACCTTTCCACTACTACGAAAATGCAATCTTTACCCTGAACCTTTGGCAACCTTGTGATGAAATCCATGGATATGGTTTCCCACTTGTTCTATGGAATGGGAAGTGCTTGTAGTAGTCCTGTTGGATGAGTCTGTTCATATTTGTTGGCCTGGAAAGTGATGCACTCTTTGATGTGGCTCATCACATCTTCTTTTAAACCCTTCCAAGAAAACCTCTCTTGTACTTGTCTGTATGTTTTGATGAATCCTTGGTTCCCTACCACTGGTGAATCATGGCATCCCTGTAACACCTTGGCCCTAAAGGATGATTCGACAACCAAGAAAATTTTACCATTGTATTAAATGATATCATCCATAATTCTAAAATTTTCATCTAGCACATGTACATCCATTACTTCACAAGAAAATTTGTTCTTATAATATTCCACTAAGAGATGGTCCTTCCAATCCATTGAAATATTTGTCATGGAATAAACTGATGGTCTTCTGGATAAAGCATCTACTAACACATTATTTTTACCTTTGACAAATTCTATATCAAAGTCATATGCATAGATTTTTCTCACCCACTTTTGTTGTCTTTCATTCAAGTCCTTCTAATCTAAGAAGTACTTGAGGTTGTTGCGATCTATCATCACTACAATTTTTTCCACAACGAAATATTTCCTGAACTTAGCCAATGCATGAATGATGGATATAATTTCTTTGTCATATATGGTGTAGAGGAGCTCAGGACCTCTCAAATTTTGGATTTTATAGACGATAGGGTGCATGTTCTGCATAAGTGTTTCTCTAATGCCTTCCCTTGAGGCATCACAGTCCACTGTGAAGGGATCTGTGAAATATGGTAGGGCCAATACTAGGCATGTACTCATCACTTTATACATTTGAATGCCCCCTTCTTGGTCAAATCGGTCAAAGGTGTGCAAAGTTGAGAAAAACCTTTGACAAACCTCTTGTAACAACAACAGATGCCCAAAACCCCCTTCAACTCTATGAGTGTCCTAGGTGTGGGCCAGTCGAGGATAGCTTGTATCTTTTCTTGGTGTACCTATACTCCCTTCACTCCAATGATGTGTCCTAAATAAAGGACCTCTATCATACCAAATTCACATTTGGACTCCTTAGCATATAAGGATTTCTCCTCCATGATAGCCAAAATCTGTTACACATGTTGAATGTGCTCCTCCCAAGTTTTTCTATAGATCAATAAATCATCAAAGAATAATAATAAGAAATTCCTTATTTGTTTGTTGAACAAATGATTCGTTCATGAATAGATGGTGGCTGGTGCATTAGTCATCCCAAAAGTCATGATGAAAAACTCATAGTTCCCATAGTGACACCAAAAATTAGTCTTGGAGATATCTTGCTCCCTCATTTTTATCTGATGATAGCCGTAGTGCAAGTCAATCTTTGTGAAACATACTACCCCATGGAGCTCATTCAATAGCTCATCAATCCTTAGGATGGGGTATCTATTTTTTATCGTCTCCTTGTTTAGAGCCTTGTAGTCAACACACATGTGCATCATCCCATATCTTCTTTTTACTAGCACTACTGAAAATGAAAAGGGATTGGAGCTTGGCCTGATGTGGCCCATATCCAGCAACTCCTTAATGGTCTTCTCAATTTCGTTTTTGTATTTTTTTGGATTCCTATAGGGAGTGGTGATGACAGGTTTTTCACCCTCCTCCAAATCTATGATGTGCTCAAACCCCCTATCTAGCGGTGCCCCTTGTGGTATAGGTTCAAAGATCTTATTGTTCCTATCCATGATCTTGTTTATCTCTGGTGCATAGTGTGTTTCCCCCTTCTTGTCTTCCCTAATCAATTTCGTTTTTGTATTTTTTTGGATTCCTATAGGGAGTGGTGATGACAGGTTTTTCACCCTCCTCCAAATCTATGATGTGCTCAAACCCCCTATCTAGCGGTGCCCCTTGTGGTATAGGTTCAAAGATCTTATTGTTCCTATCCATGATCTTGTTTATCTCTGGTGCATAGTGTGTTTCCCCCTTCTTGTCTTCCCTAACTGATATTTTACATTTTTCTACATAAACGATGTCTTCTCTCTTGAATATGGCCTCCATGCATTTTTTTGTCACCACCAATGGTGTGTTTCCTGTCATACCTTTGAGAACCACCTTTTTCCCAGTTTATTCTGTGAAAGACATCTCCATGGTTTTGTAATTTGTGGTGATGGGCCCCAAAGTACTAAGCCACTATACTCCTAAGATGATGCTGGTGTCTAGAAGGTCCATAACATATAAATCTTGTGCTAAATCATGCTTGTCAAAAGTAAGTTTCATTCTCGGAATGCACCTGTCACAAGGCATGGTGCACCCCCCTTCTACCTCCACACGAAATTCCTCAAACTAAATTTTTGTTATGTGCCTTCTTTATAGTAGGGATGAGTCAATGATTTTGTGTGAGGCACCTCCATTAATGAAAACTGGGACCTTATTCCCTTGTAGTATTCCCCTCATCCTAAAGGTGTTGAATTTAGGTACCCTGTTGATGGATGAAATTGTCACCTTCTGATATGTTATAAGTTCATGACTTACATATTCCTCTTCTTCATGTCTTAGGTTTTCAGAATCCATGTTCTAAATGTGGCCGATATATTCATCCTCCTCATCATTTAAAATCACCTCAATGTAGTGTGCTTTTCCATTACCCATGCACTTGTGTGTTGGGTTGATCCGGATTATTTTCGGCATGAAATGAGAGCGGAGATATAATAAATAAATGCACAGAGATATCGCGTATATCCAGTAATATAACAGAAATATATCAGAGATCCAACCATAAACACAGAGATACAGTAATACATGATTTCTATTAATGAATGAAATGTACAAAGACTGTAAAAATACACAGTGAAAGACTCGCTAGAAT
>CBVK0102277149.1:0-14071 GCA_900067695.1 Picea abies | reverse complement strand
ATCAGTGAACATGCAAGAAGCAAGCATGAACCAATGAACCAACAATGTCGCTGAAGAACAATATTGCCCACATTGACTCCAGAGAACATTTCATATAAAAAAAAATGGAAGAAAATTTGCTGTAATAGACCTACTAAGTAAACATTTAAGGCTGTCAGAACTGCTCTGTAAACATTTAAGAAAGAATGCAGTGCGACAGGTCTCTTATATACCAAAAAAAAATTTATTATATTATTTCATAATATAACAACTTAGAGAGGTTGTATATGATCCAAAAACTTTGGATATGCTAGCATATCAAACATTGGGATAAATTTAGCTAGCAGAAAATGTTAAGACAAACATTCGAACTAATGCTAGTATTAATCCACCTTCAAGCAATGCATAAGAAAATATATCATTCAAAAAGATCGTATACGATCAAAAAGTTTGGATATGCTAACATATAAAACATTTAGAATAACGAAGCTGACAATAAGACCTCTAATCTGTTATCCAATGAGATCATCACATATATGGTACTTTTTATTATATATAAAAAAATGTTTTTTGTTCCCTAGTTCCGTGATATACATCTTGCACCCAACACTTCCATCATATACATTTTGAACCCAACAATTCCGTCATATACATGAGATTGAGTAATTTATAGAGTATTATAACATTGTACTAAGATTTATAGTAATTTATATAAATCTATAACACTTTTTACTTAACGAATAATATAAACAATTATTTAAATTTGATTCAAATTTTTTTTTAACTTTTTTAAATGTAAATTTGGAATTTTTATTTTGTTTATGATAATAAATGTTTGTACCTAGAAATTGATCCTTCTTGATTCTAGAGTTAAAATGGATATATACTTGTATATACTATTTTATATTAATATTAATAAATAAACTATAAATCAAATTTATGATATCTATCCTATAATATTAATATTAAATATCGTATTCATTATTATTAATATGTGATAATGTTTTGTTAGATTTTATTCAATTAATTATTCAAATTTAGTTTTATATTTCATGTCCAGCCTGTTTCTTGATATACATGTTAAGTAAACATTTAAGGCTCTGAGGACATGTTAAGTAAACATTTAAAGCTTTGAGGCCTGTTAGGCAAATATTTAAGGCTTTCATAACCATCCAAGGGTCTCGCACTCTGTAAACATTTAAGAAAGAATGTGTGTGTAGGTTATGTATTTTAAGTACTTAATAATAATAAAAAATAGACAAACCTTGGATACGCTAACATATCAAACATTGGGATAAATTTATCTAGCAGAAAATACTAAGAAAAACATTTGAACTAATGCTAGCATTAATCCACCTTCAAGAAATGCATAAGAAAATATATGATTCAAATAGACCGTATATAATCAAAAAGTTTGGATATGCTAACATATAAAAAATTGAGAATAGTGAAGCCAGAAATAAGACCTCCAATCTATTATCCAATCAGATCATGGCATATATGATACTTTTTATTATATAAAAATCAATGTTTTTTGTTCCCTAGTTCCAACATTTATGGTACTTTTTATTATATAAAAATCAATGTTTTTAGTTCCCTAGTTCCAAGAATAGATATTATGCAAACATTTTTGGTCAAAGGACAAACTAATATGAAGTCAACGAATTATCTATCACTATATTCCCTCTATTCCTTTAGTAGGGACTAATAAAAGGAGTTATATCTTAATAGATATTTGATTAAGTTGTAATTTTAAAATTAAATTATTATTTTTTTAATATATTTTTTAAAAATAAATAATATTTATTATTATTATTATTATTATTATAAACCATTCATAACATAGTGGTGGTGGTAGGTAAGAAATTACTTGTTTTGTTTTAGAATTTTATTTTTATCTCAACAATTTTTAAGACAAGTATTCAAAAATCACCATAGTTTTGATGAGTTAAAAGGTTAGTAAGGTCGGTATGGTAACAAACATTTTGAATGCGTAATGTGGGTGTACTTACGACATTCTAAGAGAAACTTATTTTCATCTTCAACCCTCTTATTCTCACAAATATGACCAATTCTTTTGACCCATGACATTTTAGGAATTGTCCAATGCCCTATTTCACTATGGAGCTCACTCTTAAGAGTTTGTTCTTATTTGAGCAATGTTGATTTTCTTCTTTATCCTAGTAAAAATAGGGAGATAATTTTGATATTATAGATTAGGGTTGATCACCTCCTTATAGTATCTTAAGTACCTTTCTTTTATCCTCTAATCCTTTATCACACCACAATTTATCCTTAAATTTAGACGTGATAATGCTTTTAATATTATCGTTATTCTATAAAATGACCTCTTCTTTTATTCCCCAATGATTTAGTCAATACATCTTTATGCCAGTCCTACTTGAGCTGTAGTTGGTTTTGAATGGATTTTCAAACAATCTTAGGAAGCCTCTTCTCTTCCATGTTGTTTATCTTGTTCTTTAAAATTAGATATGTAGTCATAGCCACACTCTTAATGGGGGGAAGACTCATTTCTATGAGGACGATAGGATAGGGTGTAGTGCATTTGATTTTGATATTATAAGTTATAAATCACTCTTGAATTTGCTCTATCTTTATCCACGATTCTCTAGAGATATTGCAACCCCAAACTTTAGAACCATATAAAATAACAAGAGTGACAATAGTCTCAAAGAAGAGTTTCTTCTTGTCCCATAGCCAAAGGTTTTCTAATTTACAACTACTTTCAAGTCCATAATAAAATTTCTACCTCCATTTATCCTTTTCTCAATGTTATAGTTCTAGTTAAGCTTGTGACGGAGATTGATTATGAGGTATTTGTTAAAATTTTAGTATGTTCTTTTAACCATAAACAATGTCACATCATTATCACCCAACCATAGGAATTCACCATGCCACCCCCGAGAATAGTAAAATTTTCTTAGATAGAATGATTATGGAAAGTCCACACTAGAACCAACAGATAAACCCTAACCAAAAACACCAATATTGCAACATCAACCAAATACCAAGAGAACATACCTTGACTAATAGAAGTGTACCTTTACCAAGAGAAGCACACAATAGAGATACCAAAAAGACTAAGATTACACCACGACAATTGTTGCACCACTCTCTCCAGATGCATGCCTCGTTCTACTACAATTGCAACTGCTACAGTTACAACTCCTCAAACTTGCGCCCTCCTTCTACTGAGTGAGTGAATGTACAAATGAGGAGCTCTTAGCCTCTATTTATACTAGTCTTCCAAGGTGTCTTTTCATGTGGGGCTGACCTTACTTTTTGGATACTTTTAATACTTTATTATTATTCTCTTTGGGCTGACTTCTCTTCTAGGGTTTTCACACATCTATTTAATGGTTCTCTTACTTTCAGAGTATTCTATTCTAATCACAAATGATAAAATTGGAGGTTAATACCTCCTGCAATACCAAAACATCAACACTCCCTCTTATCTAGGGAGGTATTAACTACGATGTTATTCATGTAATGGTCTCAAACACATCCATCCATCTCACATGGCATGGGAAAGACTCGCATGGTCTTGCAGACCAATCTACATGTAGCATCACCATATCCACATAAGATATCTCATGATCAAATAGATCATGTCACAAGTAGCATGGCCAAACAAGCCATCTCATGATCAAACAGATCACATAACAAGTAACACCATCATAGCCGCACAAGCTATGTAATATGTAGTTGAGCCAATTTACACAGAACCGTACTACTACCCAATCCAAACAAACTCTAGGAAGCTATAGCTCACCATCTAACACAAAATTGGCATCTAGTTCATAAATAGCTAGTAACTCGTCAACTCACAGAGAATTTGACATCTAGTTCATAAAGAACTAGTCACTTGCCAACTCACACATAATTTTGCATCTAGTTCATAAAGAACTAGTAACTCGTCATCTCACATAGAATCTAACATCTAGTTCATAAAGAACTAGTAACATGCATACCAGACTATTTTACTAGAGTAACAATATCTTAGCGTACCAAACTATTTCACTAGAGTAGAAATATCTCAGCGTACCATACTATTTCACTAGAGTAGCTATGCATACCAAACTATTTCACTGGATTAGAAATATTTCAGCATACTAGACTATTTCACTGGATTAGCTATGTGTACGAGACTATTTCACCGGATTAGAAATATCTCATCATACCAGACTATTTCACTGGAGTAGCTATGCATACTAGACTATTTCACTAGAGTAGAAGACGTCCAACAAACTAGGTTGGCCCCCTATCTTTACCGAAGGCATGATCTCCCCGAAGGATCTGCGTGAAGCTTCCAACCACACAAATTGGTTGGGCCTCCACAACTAGGAAAACACGCTCTCCCCAAAGGATATACATACACATGATCTTGACTGGTTCCACAATTAGTGCCCGAGCATGACAACATATTTTCCACACTATACCATGTTGCTATCTGGAGTCGTATCTATAACACATCATAGCTTATCACAAGGGTACATCCTTCCGGATCACACCAAGCTTGTCCCTAAAGTACTCAAACTTCACCCTTGATAGAGGCTTGGTCAACACATCAACTACCTGATCATCCATAGCCACATACTTGAGCTCCACCTTTCCTCTCTGCACCATATTTCTGATATAGTGATACTTGATCTTAGTATTATTCGACTTGTCATGAAACAATGGGTTCTACAAAAACTTTACACAACTCTGGTTGTTGCACCAGATGCCAGTCACCTCTAACTCAAGATCAAACACACCAACTAACAAATTTCGAATCCACACTGCTTCACTACTAGTTGAACATGCTGCTATGTAATTCTCCTCAACCATATTGAGTGCTACATTGGACTGCTTGCTACTGAACCATGAGATCATACTTGATCCCAGAATGAAACAACATCCATATGTACTTTCCTAGTTTGCAACACTACCAGCCCAATATGAATCTGTGTATGCAGTCTAATATCACAATCCACATCATACATAAGTCCATAATATATTGTACCATTCAGGTGCCTCAACACATGTTTTTTCGTAACCAAGTGAATACATCTTGGCTCAAACATATACTTACTCAATGTGTTCACCGCAAAAAATATATCTGGTCTCGTGTTCGTTAGGTACGTCAATGAACCAACCAACTATCAATACATGGTGGTGTCCACTATCTCTGAAGAATTATCACACAACAACTTTAGATTCATCGCTATCGGAGTAGGCATGGCCTTGCAATCCATCATCCCAAATGTCTTTAGAATCTCTACAAAATATTTTCCTTGGTTTAGGAAAATCTCATTAGGTCTCTTCCATACTTCTATACCCAAGAGATAATGTATCATACCTAGGCATTTCATCTCGATCTCTGTATAAATATTCCTCTTATTTTCAGTGATGAGCTCCTCGTATCCTATTAGAAACAGGTCATCCATATATAACAGTAATATCAATGGTCCACCGTCCACAACCTTGTAGTAAAGGTTCGAATCTTCCTTACTCTTGGTAAATCCCAAGCTCATAATGAAACTATTTTATCTGGCATATCATGACCTTGGTTCCTACTAGGACCATACAAATCCTTATTCAATTTGTAGACATGAGACTCCTTCTCATGTATCTTTTGTTTCTCTATGTACACTTGTTCTGGCTAATGGAGCAAGTGTCTAGTCATAATATTCTCCCTCTTGTTGGGACAATCTTCTGGCCATAAATCAAGATTCATACATCTCTATATTGTTATTTGCAATGTTCTTGATCTTGTGGATCAACTTGGAAGTCACCACTGACTTCCCTTCTAGTATCAGAACCAAGGTAAAGTCTATATCCTGTTTCTTCTAACTTGTTTTATCTTCGGTCACTGAAACAAGGGAATCTTCCTAAGAGATCTCATATCTCCTCAAAGCCTCTGAAGCTTTGATCTAGTCTCCTCAACTCATGGTACCATTATGTCAGTCCTCAAAGACATCTCTCTCTCCCATATGAATATAAGGAGGAATACTTTCTGAATGAAAGTCTCTAAGTCACTGACTCTCTCTGATATTAGGCTCACTCTAAGTCTCCATGCTCCCTCTGAAGCTTGACTCCCTCTGATTATATATAATCTTCAGAGCCATTTTCTCTCTCTGTGTTTGATGATTTCCTCTGAAGTCTCATATGAATGGTGCTAGGGAGGATTCTCATCCCTATTGGATCATGAGGGATGAATCCCTCTAAAATATATCTCCTTCTGAGATGGTACTTGGTGAGTTCATTTCCCTCACCACTGGTAGATCCATCTTCTCCTCATGATATGGCTCATCAATGATATATATCTTTGTGTCTTGCAAAGTATCATGGGACCATGTCGGTCTCTTCCTGGTTATTGCAACAATTCTAGGTAGGCCCTTCTGACTCTACTAACTCTTCCCGATGAACTCAATAGTGATCAAGCGAACTAGAGCGATTTGTTCAGTCATCTTTGGAGCCTTCTTCTCCTTATAATCAATATGAGATACTATGTATCTCAAAAAAGTACCCTTCTTCATCCACTTTTTCTTCAATGCATGGATGTATGTGGTATTGTATACAACTTCTTATCTAGGTAGTCTACTCCATGTCTCAAACTAGAGACCGTCACTATATATTCCCTTAGAGTTATCACCTGTGACCTTCCCGGAACAAGACCAAAAACAAGGGAAAACAATTAACAATAATAATACTCTTATAATAATAACAATAAATAATAACAAGAACAATCATCATAGTATCTCTTTCTCAGAGCTATCACTTGTGACCTTCCTAGAACAAGAGTGAAGATAAAAAGATACAATAATAAGAAATAGGAACAACACTCTTCTAGTGTTGTGACAAATCATTCCTCCATTGTAACCTTCCCGGAATAAGAAAAAACAAGAGAAAAAGTATTTCAAATATAACAACATTTTCATAAGAACATATCTCTGTTAACAAGAATAAAATATAATTTCATGGTAAACAACATATCATTACCAAGGTGACCTTCCTGGAAGAAAAACAAGAAGTATCTCCTAGAGGAGTCAATGTTAGTTCATCTTGAAAACAAGTACAATAAGCATTTATATCAATAGTACGAACATGCTACCAAGTATTCATTGTATCTAGCACTAATAGAACCTTTCAAGGATTGTTGTCACAACTATAGTGTTTACTTGTAAAACCTTTCAAGGATTGTTGTCACAACTATAGTGTTTACTTGTAATGTAGCAATCATCAAACTTGATATGTGCGAATTGGAAACTTATCAATTTAATCAATCAAACCCGAAACCTGGAGTGTTATCTTCAAGAATGAGTGTTGTTTCTTTTCTTTCGAGTCTCCTTCACTCAATATGACAAGTACTCTATCTAACCTGTCCCCTGTACTGAGACAATATGCTTTCTTGACAGAAATTTGAATTAGAGTATATTATGCAAATAAACTCTAAAATCTAAACCTCAATCAATCTAATACTTTAATTAAGTTCAACTTATAACTTTAATAAATCAAAATGCAACCTAGATGTTCATAAGATCACAATAATGCCATAACAGCTAGAGGCATATCAAAAAAATTAAACATGGAGTGTTTTGTTCCTCTAAATGTGATGGATCATAGATCCCTCTGGATCTATGAATTTTATTTGGAAACAAAATCCCTTCTCCTAAAAACACCCTTAATATAGTGATACAATTTAAACATATACAAGTACATACCTCTGACAGAAGTGACAAAAAACGACAAGAAACAATGAATCCTAAAACTTCAAAGTGATCCAACTTGCAATCTAAAGGTAGTTGCTTATGCGCTAGAGTAGGCTGCAGTAGGAAAACTAAAAGTTAGGACCAACACTTCACATAAAATTTCACTACAATTGGTACTGCAACTGGTATTGCAACTAGTGTTGCAACTGGTATTGCAACTAGTGTTGCAATTGACACTGCAACTGGTGCTACAATAGACACTACAATTGGTGTTGCAATTGGCACAAAGTAAATTACATGAATTAAATGACACAAAGTGACTGAAATGAAGCAACTGACACTACAGCTGTAATTGGTATTGTAATTGTAACTCATACTACAAACCTAGGGTTTTATGAGGAAACCCTAATTTTTTAATTTCATAATTTTGGAGATCTGATATGGAGGAAACATGTGCCCTACTTAGGTGAACTTCTTGGTGGGTTTAGTAAGTTCTCGATGAGATTGATAAAGGGGGAAACTAAGAATATTACTTGCAATGATTATACTATTACGAAGGAAACTAGCTCTGATTCCATGTTAAAATTTTGGTATGCTTGTTTAACCATACACAATGTCACATCATTGTCACCCAACCATATGAATTCACTATGCCACCCTTGAGCACACTAACCTTTTCTTAGATAGAATGATTCCATCAAGTCGACACTAGAACCAACAGATAAACCCTAACCAGAAACACCAGTACTGTAGCAACAACACAATACGAAGAGAACATACCTTTACTAATAGAAGCATACATTTACCAAGAGAAGAACACAATAGAGATACCAAAAAGATTGCGATTACACCACAACAATTGTTGCACCACTCTCTCTAGAATTGCACCTCTTTCTACTGCAATTGCAACTACTGCAGTTGCAACTCCTCAAACATGTGCCTTCCTTCTGCTGAGTGACTGAGTGTACAAATGAGGAACGCCTAGCCTCTATTTATACTAGTATGCCAAGGTGTCTTTTCATGTGGGTTTGACCTTGCTTTCTGGAGCCTTTTAATACTTCATTATTATTCTCTTTGGGCCGACTTATCTTCCGGGAGTTTCACACATCTATTTAATTATTCTCTTACTTCCATAATATTCTATTATAAGTAAAAAAATTACACTGGGAGGTTAATACCTCATGTAGCTACTAAAATATCAACAGTATTTTTATGAAGTCGTTTCCTCCAAGCTATGATTTTCATACACAAAATTAACATAAGTAATATTTTTGGATTTAATAATCATAATCTTTGTTTTGTTAGTGTTAACAGTCATAATCATACTAGAGCATAAATCCTTGAAAAAGTTTAGTTTTTTTTCAATATCATAGGGACTCCTCACCATAAGAACAATATCATCAGTGTAAATAAAAAGGATGATGATTATACTCGCTAGAGTCTGGTCAACACAACTTGCTTCTTCTAAAAAACCCTCTAAATTGTCAAGTTATATGTCAAAAAGAGTAGGGGACAAGGGACAACCTTTCTTAACTCCTATATTAAAATTGATTTTTTTTTATAAACCCTCAATGTTCTTAAACTTGGTAGGAAAATTATGGTACAACCTTTTCACAACTACTCTAAAATCGAAAGGAAATTTTATCTCTTATACTCTATTCCATAGGATAGTCCTTGATACTATGCCAAAATATTTTCTCAGGTCAATAAAACAACATACAAGATTGGTTTTATTATGGTGAAACTCCTCCATGATGATCCTAAGCATAACACGCTAGTCTACAGTTGAATGATAACTCCTAAATCTAGCCTAGACTTTTACTCCTTTTTTTTGGCTTTCAAGTATACAATGTTCTTCTTTTCGAGAACAATTCCATGTAACTTAGCTAAAAGGAGGCTAATCATAATGGTTCTATAATTAGAAGGATTATTTTTATCGCCACTTTTAAAAATGGGTACAATTAGGATTTGAGTATAGGGTTTAGGGAGTCCCTACTTGACTTCTAAATTGAAGAGATTGTGGACATGATGGATGGGGATAAGGCCTTCAATTTTTAATATTTATCTTGGTATCTTGGTATCTTTTTAATTTTTAATTTTTAAAATAATAACTTGATTGTATGTTGTTCTATCATTAAAGTATCCCAGAAAGAGAATATTTCCTTCAATTGTTAGATTGTAAATATCATGTTCTAAGCCACTATAAGAAATTTGTTTATCTCAATTTTTTTTCTTATAAAAGGTAGAACTAGTAAGTGAAAAATAACATAGTGCTATATAAATATTGGTAGCATTAATATATACAATCGCCATCTACATGTACTAATTGAAAAGGTCTTTATTGTGAAGCCTAATGTGAGGAAAACTGTTCTTTTTTATGTAACAAGCTATGCCTCCAATCACTCTACATTTTTTTCCATATTGACCACAATACAAATCATTCTATATTAGTGACCTTATATTCTTATGCTCCCAAGTTTCAAAAATCAATATTATGTCAATTTCACTCAACTTGCAATTTAACATAAGCCCTTTGCTCTATGGAAATCCATGACATTTCAAGAGAGGATATATAGTGTTATGAACCAAGAACATTGAAAATGATAAAAAGTCAATCAATGTAGTACACTTAGAGGGGGAGGCCTCCTTTCACAATATATCAAATTTACAAGACAATGTATGATTATCCTAATACTAGGTATCCTTGGTGTGTGTGTGCGTGTGTGTGTGTGTGTGTGTTTGAGAGAGAGAGAGAGAGAGAGAGAGAGAGAGAGAGAGTACAATTAAAGGATCTAGTTGACTTACTAATATAACACATAAACTAATAATGAATTATTGCTAAGGCCTTAACATGGCCCCCCTCTTAAAAAAATATTTTCCCTCAAAGATTTTGATAAAGGGTGTTTCTTCACAAACTACTCATTTTCCAATGTAACTTGTTCTAGATGAATATTATTCCTCCTGATTAGGTACTCCATAATGGTTCTATTATGAAGAGATGGAGAATGTTGATTTATAACTTTTTCTGGTTCAAGAATCAACCTCCCTTATTCATCTAATTATGGAAGTTATATTTGCATTGGCATGCTTAGTCCCAAAATGTTTTTTAGGAAATATATATGAAAAACCTTTGAATGAGAGAAAAAGGAAAATATAACTCATACGACACTTGTCCGATCCTGCGAATAATCTTGAAAGGTCCATAAAATTTTGGAGTTAATCTATGATTCTTCTTTTGCTTGAGTGTGGATTGATTATAAGGTGTAGTCTCAAAATACCCAATCACGCTCCTCAAATTGTATTTCACTTCGATGTTGATCTTCTTATTTTTTCATCTTGTTTTGTGCCATCTAAGGGTTTTTCTTAAGAATTGTCAAAGTTTATTTAATATTCTCCGTATGTGACTCTATTACATGTAATTTTTACTTATCTTGAAAAAAGTATGAGATACCAGGAGTTGGATATCCATAAAGGGCCTAAAATGGGGACATTTTAGTAGATGTGTGATAGGTCATATTATACCACTATTCTACCAGAGGAAGCCACTTCATTCATTGATATTGATTTTCTAAAGTACAACATCATAGACAAACCTCTAACTTTTTTTAACTATTTCTATTTGGTGATTTGTGTGTGGATGATATGTTGAACTCATAACTAGTGTTGTTCCACTCATCTTCCATAATACTTTCCAAAACATTTATGTGAATTTTGGATCTTTGTCTCTTACTATTACTTTAGTAATGCCATGAAGTCTATGAATTTTCTTTGTGAATACTTCTGCCACTTGTCTTGTTGTATATTGTCCCTTGAATTCAACAAAAAAAGTGCATATTTTTTGAGTCTATCAATGACCATAAAAATGGCATCCTTACCTTCATATTTTGGTAGCCTTGTAATGAATTCCATTGATATCTCTTCCCATATTTGATTAAATATGTGTAATGGTTGAAGTAACCCTGGAGATTTTATTTTCTCTCCTTTATTTCTTTGGAAAATTGTTGACATGAGAAAAATGCCCCATGACAACATGAGGTAGAATTTATCAATGGAAGGTCCCAGTCAAACCTACTCTCATTTGGTATGGAAATATCCACTTGCATGTGGGCCCATTTTTCTCTAACTGAATGGATTATCCTTTGAAGGGAGTCTTGTTCAGTTAAATTGGACTAAATTCTACATGCAGTCATATCCTAACAATAACAAAAATCAATTGCAGGCATATAGTTTAATTTATAGAAACATATATAGTTTATATTTCTCAATAATAAACTATACTATCATACGCATACGCATATACATGACAATGAATATGTACGTACAATTGATCTCATAATAAATTCACAATAATTTCCTACAGAGACAATTGATAATAATAACAAATTGCTAGCATCTGCAAAAAAAAAACAAAAAACAACACATTATTGAATGAACGGACCATGAATCAACTTTCCATTATATTCATTCACAAAAATAGTTCATATGATTGAGATATAAGTACAAGACAAGAACATTTAAATATGTTCCCAAGCCTAATAAATAGTTAAAAAGGACCAAATTATGGGTTATTCAATGCCCCTCTCTGCATAGGGCAAAATTACATTTATAACATTTTTCCATCACTGCCCCTAGGATTGTTCCTCTTCTAGGCTCCTCACTTCCCCTCTATCTCGTGTAGTTATATACATTCGTCTACATAGAATTCTAATTTTATCTTTGTTCATGTTTTCATTGGGACTCTTCACCTCCTCATGCAATCTTGTCAAAGAGACATAATTAAAATATATATAAAATCATTTATATGTGGGAAAAAGAAAAAATATTTATAAATGTATAAATAAATTAAAATTTGAGAACTTGTTGATGTAAATTAGGAAAGAGATATTATTTTAGATTATCCATTGAGTTCTAAGATTTCCAACGAGCCTTCATTTTCCTAATTTGGCCTTCAGAAAACTAAGTTATGAGTTGCATAACACTTCATTGTAAATACTCAAGTAAATTCATGCCTACTTTTCTTTTCAAAATTTAGGAATTTGTGTTGCTAATATAGCTCAATTTTGTATTCTCACATATTTTATAGTCTTTCATTTTTCCAATGAGCCATTGCACCCCTAGTTTGGCTTTCTAAGACCTGAGATATGACCCTCTAAAGTTAGTGCTCAACAACTATCAATCTCATCTCGTGATAAATATGAACCATTAATATCATAAGCCTAAATATTTATCCCACGTGCATTCTGGGAAGTGATTCTAAATGATTTATATTTTTTCACCCTCCTTTTGTAGTTTGTGTGTTTTGTAGTTTGTGTGTGGATTAGACAAGTCATGGACCTTTGATTCCAAGTTAAAGTTTTGACCCAAGCCAGAAACCAAACTGGTGTATAAGACGACTTCCAATTTCACTGGTAAAGTTTACGGAGGTATACATACCCTACCCCCCCTCTGGATTTGAACTTGTGACCTCTTAGGAAGAAACACATGTTCTTAACCATTAGACCCACTCAGTATGCATGTAAAGTCCAAAAATAAAATTAATTCAAATAAAAAATAATAAAATATTTGGGATTCTAAAAAATGCATAAAAATAAAATTAATTCAAATAAAAAATAATAAAATATTTGAAATTCTAGAAAAAAAAAACTAATAAAATGAAATAAAAATTAAAATATAAAAATATGGTGAGTGAATTTAAAAAAGAAATCAATTATGGAAAAATAATAAAAACAAATTCTCATTTAATAAAATAATAAAGATAATCAACTATGAAAAAATAATAAAAACAAAATATCATTTAATAAAATATTAAGGATAAAACAAAACAAAATAGAATAAAATGAAATAAAAATTAAAATATAAAAAGATGGTGGGGATAAAAATTAAAATATAAAAACATGTGGGGGAATTTAAAAAAAAATCAACTAGGGGAAAATAATAAAACAAAAACTCATAAAATAATAAAAACAAAATCTCATTTAATAAAATAATAAGGAAAATCAACTATGGAAAAATAATAAAAACAAAATCTCATTTAATAAAATAATAAGGATAAAACAAAATAAAATAGAATAAAATGAAAATGAAAATATAAAAATATGATGAGAGAATTTTAAAAATAAATCAACTATTAAAAAATAATAAAAAGAAAATCTCATAAAATAATAAAAATAAAATTTTATTTAATAAAATAATAAAGATAATGAATTATGGAAAAATAATAAAAATAAAATCTCATAAAATAATAAAAACAAAATCTTATTTAATAAAATAATAAGGATAATCAATTATGGAAAAATAATAAAAACAAAATCTTATTTAATAAAATAATAAGGATAATCAATTATGGAAAAATAATAAAAACAAAATCTTATTTAATA
>CBVK0102277129.1:0-20613 GCA_900067695.1 Picea abies | reverse complement strand
TTCACATTTAATATGATACAATGATATATTTCTTTCCCATAAAGTGAGATCTACTTTATTACATAATTCCTTGATCATATGTATAGATTAGCTATTGGATATATATTATTTGCTTTCACTTTGGTTGGTTTGTGCTATTTTGATCTTGACCGCACAAGAGCACTGGAGCGAAGCAAGGTACAACAGGGACCCAAGGAAGCGATTACAAGGTACATATCTTCTTCTCACTTCCAATTTAATTCAATAGTTAGATCTAGGGAAAGCGGTATATTCTGTCATGTTTTGTTCTAGATCTAGGTGGATCTAGGGAGATCGGTTAGTGTCCGCACTTACGGATTTATCCATTAACAGTGTGGTTGGCGTTGGTGAGTCATGGATGACCTAGATCTTCACTGGATCCACATGCACACCATGTTGATCAATTATGTAGCCTAGGTAATGGACCTTATCCATTCCGAATGAGTATTTTTCCAAGTTGGCATATAGCTTGTGCTATTGCAGGGTGTGCAGAACTTGCTGAATATGCTGCAAGTGTTCCACCCAAATCTTGTTGTATATGAGGATGTCATCCAGATAAACCACTACAAAAGTATTGGTGAATGGTCATAGGATATCGTCCATCATCCTCATGAAATTTTTTGGAGCATTTGTCAAACCAAAGGGCATGACCAATGATTCGAAAAGACCTTCTTTTGACTTGAAGGTAGTCCTCCATACATCTATTTGTTCTATTGGGACTTGGTGGTAGCCATACTTCATATCAATCTTACTGAAGTATTTTTCCCCCATGAACTAATCAAGGAGGTCGTTGATTCAGGGAATCGAGTATTGGTTCTAGACTGTGATTGTATTCATGGCTCAGTAATCAATGTAGAGTTTCCAGGTCCCATCTTTCTTCTGCAACAACATGATTGGGATCCCACAAGGAGATGAGCTAGGATGAATGTGCCCCTTATGAAGCAGTTCTTGGATATGCCTCTTGATCTCCTCATTTTCCAACAGAGAGGAGTGGTAAATTGGCCCATTGGGTAATGGTGCACCGAGGGTCATATCGATGTGATGCATGACTTGACAGTGTATAGGTACCTTGGTTGATGAGGAGAAGATATATGATTATTCTTCCACGGCCTTATCCACTTGCTTCTGCTGTGTGGAGAGATCGGCCGTGGAGGCCCTAGATGTGGCTGTGATATTTCTTTCACTCTGAGAGCGAATCATGAAGAAGAAAAACTTCCCAGTCTGAGAGATGACCTTCCTGCATTTCTTGGCAGAGATCAAGGAAATAACACTAGGTGGGACTGCCTCAGGTATCTTGTACAATTTCTTGTTCAAAGTAATAATAACACTTTGAGGCCTCGAATCATATACATCATGATGTTTCCATAAATAAGGTTGGCCCAAAAGAACATTACAAACTTTGAGAGGAGAAAAATCACATAATACCTTGTCTTTGAAAGGCTTGATGTCATACAATAGTCGACACTGTTGGTTGACGCAAAGATCGCTTCCTTGGTGGAGCCATCCAATGGTGTAGGGATACGAGTGCGACCTTGTCAGTAGGGATAGAAGCTTGATGACCTCTACTGAGATGAGGCTCTTCTAGCTACCACTATCAACAATGAAGTGCAGTGGGGTTCCTTTCACCCACATCTGTGAATGGAAAATGCACTCACCTTCCTATGCCTCATTTGGTTCACTGGGATGGAGCTTGGTGGTAGCAACGGTGGCACTGGGTTCCATGTCAATGATATATCTCCCTCTTTTTGGTTCTAAATCAGAGTTGGAATCCACATCTAATTCATATGCTTTCACTTATTCCACCAGTGACTGCTTTGAGTGGAAATCAACAGTGTTATACCAGTGGATCTTATGGAAGTCGCACCACTTCCCGATATATTTCTTTGTCTTTCCAGTGTCCTTATTTTCTTGTGGCTTGGATTGGTTGTCCTTATGCTTTCCATATTTTTTATGTCCTTTTTTATGAGGGTAGGGGCTTCCCTTTCCTTTCTTTTGCTGTGAGGGGTTCCCAGTCCCAAATTGCCACGTCTTTTGTTTGAGCTTCTGCTCAATTTTGATGACATATCGATAGGCCGTGCCCAAGGATGAGATATCCATAAATTCCATTTTGTTAGGGATGTAGAAATGCATAGCATCATTATACTTGAGCACTAGATGTCGCTCATAATCTTTACTACCCAGCTTGGTGAGCAATGTATGGAAGATATTTGTGAACTTAGGCATTGTTTGGTCTCTTTCTTTCCGCAATGTGGTCCATTTTGTATACAGGTCGTCATAACTTCTGACAAGGTAGTATTTTTCCTTAATAGCATCCCTCAAGGATTCCCAGGTGACCTTGACTATAAATAATGAGGGTTCCTCTATTTCCTTTTGCTCACAAAACGTTTCCCACCAATCTTTGACATGGGGAATGGCTTTGAGGAGCCCAAAAGTAATATTTTTTCTATTCAAAAAGTTATGGACATAAAAATACCCTTCTATTAGATTCAACCACTTGTATAAAACATCTGCATCTAATTTACCTTCAAATATGGGAATATCAAAGTTTATTTGTACTTTTAAGGGGGCGGTGCCTCCTCTCGAGGAAGATGTGTTGCATGTTGGTAGCTGCCGAAATATTTGTGTGAAACTATCCATCATATGGTTCCTCTGTTGCGTGAGGGATTCCTCAAGAAACATTTTGAAAGGATCTCTTGTCCCATTGTATTTATTTTCTCCTACCATGAGAGGTCTCTTGGGTGTGAGAGAGTTTTTTTCCTCAAGAGAAACAAGCTCAAGACCCAATTCTTTGTACCCTGACCTCGTTGGAGACATGCATTAAGAACAATAAGGAGTAGACCGCTCTGATACCACTGATCCAGATTTTATGAGAATAACGAAATGAATACATATTATTAAATTATGATTAACACAGAATAATAGAGATACAATAAAATTGGTTTTCTATTCAATAAGGAAATAAGTTGAAACTGTAAAATGCAGGGGAAAACAAGCTTGCTGGAATGGTGGCGGCTTATCTCTGAGAAGAAATGTGACAACTATTCTCATTCTCAAGAAGATGATTATAGTGAGGCTCTGAAGGCATGTTTAAAATAAACATGAATTCCAAAAACCTATACATAAAAAAACCTAACCCTAGGAGATGAAGCACCAAAAGTCAAGTGGGCCCCATTGGGGTAAGATAGTACATCAACTTCCCAGGGTTGTAACTTTTGCATACAATCTCCATTTTAGGCACATGATAGCCCGTTGGAAATGTCTATTCAAGGAATACAAATTTTTCTGTTAGAATATAACTATGTCTATAGTATAACTGTGGCAAGACCTAAAAACACTATTTAGGGCCTCAAAACGACCCTGTAAGTCAGGGACCCAAAAACTAGGAAAAAACTGCCAAATTGGAAAACTACCAAAATGAACCAGATGGAACAGGTGGGAGGCCACCGATATCCATATGGATCAGCAACATTACAATTCATATGGCATGGTGGCTAGAATCATGAGGGTGTGTTGAGAAAGGATAGTGAGATAAATTCTTTCCCATGGCATATTTGTGAAGCATAGGATAACCATTTAGATAAGTATTGTGTTATGGTTGCAAAATTGTTTTGAGTATGTGTTTATATTTTGGAGTTCATAACTCCTATGAATAGAATAATGGTTATATGAAATTGGATATAACATGTATATTTATGATGGTTGTATAGGAAGAACTGAAGAATGAATACATGAACCAAATATTTGGAAAGAAGAGTACCAGAAGGAAATGGAGATGAAGGACATGTTGGAACATCAAGCATTCATAGTTCATCACACATCTCCTAGGTTCAGTCGATCGAGAAATCAACCTATATTTGGATATAGTCGGTCGGGTAGCCTATGTGCCCGTCGATCGGAAATTCAACCAGTAGTCGAAGATAGTTGGGTAGTGGATCAACCAACCCTACACTAGAATACAAGTTGGATGGATAGTCGATCGAGCCGACTTGACAGAGAAGATTTTTTGGAGTCAAATCTAACCATTGATCATTATATGTGGACAACATCTTCCAGATTTTGCAGGAGTCAATTAGATATTGAGACTATAAAATAGGACCCCATGGATCATTATAAAAATAATAATGTGATTTGAGATTGCACAATATAGATCATGAAAATCAATATGTGTAATGTGCAATGTGATGTTCTGATCACAATACTATGTGCCTAAGTGTTGTAACAATGTCTTTAGATGCCACCTCTGTTGTTAAAAAAAATTCCCTCTTCAATTGTCTATAGTAATGTAATCCTTGTTTCATATCGTGTTCCATTTTATTCCCCAACATGGTATTTGAGCCATTGGCTTAAAACCTCGACCTGTTATATGCAAAACTTGTTGAGTCATATCTATCGTGTGATTGACTCTGGGTCGGTGGTTTTCCAATTGGAACTTATTGAAACTAGATTAGTCTACCTATTGAAGATGGCTTCAAAGATCGATCCTATTATTTTGAATGGATCAAATTATGTAGTATGGGCTCTAGACATGGAAACCCTATTGAAAAGTAAGGGATTGTGGCAGTATATCAAGGTCATGATCCCAGATCCAATAGATGATGCAACAAAATTTGCAATTGATGGGAATAAAGATGAGGCTGTGGGGGTCATCACAACCTACATCTCATGGGAAATCCAATTTCATCTCAGTGGACTTGACTGTCCGCATTTGGTCTGGAAGAAGCTGAAGACCTTTTTTGACCAAGTTAATGAAAGCCACATCATGCAATTAGAGAAAGAGTTGATCTCTCTCTATCCTCATTCCTTTGAGAGAATGGAGGACTATTTAGTGTGTGTTAAGGAACTCCAATTGAAGTTGAGTGAATGTGGAGATAAATACAAGAAGAGGGATGTATAAATAATCAATTTGGTCCTGATAAATTTGAGAACACTGTTTGATGTGTTCGTATCAACATTATGCACCAACTGGAACACACACAAGCAAGATGGTAAGAACTACTCCTTTAAAGTTTTTTTTTAACCTTTGATTATTGATCAACATATATTGCTTGAAGAAGGAAAACTTGGTGGCAAGTACCAAGCTCACTTGTTGAAGGGTAAGGGAAAGATGGATTCCAGAAATAGAGTAGAGATTGATGCATCTACACAAAAAATTACTCATAATGATCAGGGACCCCAAATACGACCACAACATAGTCACAAGAAGAAAACATGTTGGTACTGTGGAAATACTGGACATGTCGAGAATAAATTCTTCAAGAAGTGAGACAATTTGGAGGAAAAGTTTAAGAGATTTGAAGGAGACGTGTCAACTATTTTCTGACTTGCTGATAATTTCACCTTTCAAGTTGGGACTTCTCAGGCCTTGATGTCTCACACTGCACAAAATGAATGGTTTATTGACTCTGGGTGTACTCGTCATATGGCGAAGGATACCACTTTATTAACGAAACTAAATAAATCTAACGAAAGTAGAATCTATGTTGTTGATGATTTCTTTGGATGTTGCTACTTAGGGTGATGTAGCTTGTCGACATGGAAAAATTGTTGACGTTTATCATGTGCCAAACCTGAGTGCCAATTTGTTTCCTATTTCTTAGTTGACTCATACCGGTGAGATTGTGGAGTTTTGGTCAAATTGGTTCTATGTTTTGGATTTTAAGAAAGGAAATTCTATTATTGTTGACAGGCTTCTGGACTTGATGGACAATTTATACAAGTTATGTGAATTGACTTGACTTGAATCTGAACTGACTTCACATATTACTCACACTGATGACAGAAGTCAATTTTGGCATGAATGACTTAGGCAATTGAATTTCTGAAGTCTGTAGGCACTGGTAACTCATAACATGGTTGCTGGTCTACTGAAGGTGTTTCCCCTTGAAGGTGTATGTGAGGGTTGCGTACTTGGGAAGAATAATTAGGAACCTTTCGACTCTTGACAAGCATGGTGAGAAAAAAACCAACTAGAATTGCTTCACAGTGATGTAGTTTCTATTAATCTACCTTCACTGGTAGGTGCAAGGTACATTTTGACTTTCATTGATGATTTCTGTCGTTTCACATGGGTCTTTTTCTTGAAGAGTAAAAATATTGTCTTTTAGAAGTTCAAATAATTATGGGCCTTTTCTGAAAAGTAATGTGGTTGACCCATCAAGTTCTTAAGTTCAAACAATGGTGGTGAGTATGTTAATCATCTCTTTGAAGAATACCTACTTTGATATGGTATTGACTAGCATCGGTTGATGATCTAGGAGGATTCGAGAATGCTCACAAAGGTCCAGGAGGATTTGTAACATCCACAAAGGTCCATAATGGTTCAAAATGCTCAAAATTAAAATATCCCAAATTCTCTTGAAACCATCATCAATGCATATATCTCGGTGATAACTTTCCAATGGTGCAAAAATTTCCTCAAACATACATCATATGAAAAAGTTATGACTAGTCAAAGTTCAAGTCAACCAATTCAAAAGTCAAAGTTAAAGGGGTTAAAAGGGTGACATGTGTCACCAATGCAAGGGTGACATGTGGAACGACCATAAAACCATACGATGATGAAGTGTCCATACTCCAAGGTGTCATGTGGCACAACTGTACACTGACTAGGAAGATGGGTTGGCAAGTGACTCAACATCCATGCAATCCAAGTGGACTAATCAATAGGTGACACGTGGCAAGGAAAAACCAATGAGAGGGTGCCATGTGGTGACTTGCCATTGGCCAATTATGGTTAATTTTTACCAAAATTATGGAGTCAACAAGGGTCAAACCTGCGACCTCCATAATCCTTACCAAAGCCTTTGTTACCATCACACCACAACATTAGTTCTTAACAGTATGGGGGTTAACTTAACTTATATTTAAGTTTGATTAAAGTTTCATTTGGATGGAAATAGGGTTGAGGGCATATCCATCGACCCATATTCCATGGTTGTATTCTATGAAATGTGACCAATGCATAGTCTATGGGAGGCGCTAACGAATATGCTGATGGATATATCCATACCATATATAGAGTATATGTTTATATAACCATATAAATATATAATGGAAAAAAACAACAACACGTGTGCATGGAAGATTCGAATGTAGAACCTTTGAGTTATATTCCAAAGGCCTAAACACTGGGCCAATGGAATCCTTTGTTACTGGATTCCCAACAAACTATAGTTAAAGTGGACATTGAATCAGCGGAAGGTGTGGGTGGACTATTTTTCCTGTGCCCTATATATATGTGCATGGACCTCGAGATCTGCACATACACCAAGGCACATGAATTTCTATGCAACGTGCATTTATGTTTCTCGAAGTACATGCCTGAGGGTACAAGGACTTTGAGGTTACACCGTAAAGCATGCCGAGAGGTCCCTTGACAGAATTTTAAGAACTTTATACTCATTTTTCATGATTTTTTGCAAGGAATCCAATGGTGAATTCCATTTCTGCATTTGAGAAACGTGTAAAAAGGTCATTGTAAAACACAAACATTTGAGCATTAATAAAGAAGGTCTCTATTAAAAGCAGACCCAAAGACGTAGCCCAAATTGGGTGAACTCTGTTATCAAACTTGTGTATGTGAATTTAGTATTGTTGTTCTAATTTTGCTCAATTAATTTCTAAGTAGTCTATCATTAAAGTGTATTTGGATAGATATGCATTTCACATATATTTGTAACCAGTCAAATGGTCATTTTTATTTCGAAGATCAATTAGATGTCTATATGTGTTAAAGAATAAATAATATCTAAGGATTTTTTGGACCATGTTGGTATCAAAGCAAGTTCTGACAAGTGGTTGCAAGTGAATTCTTACAAGATCTAAATTCAAGCAAGGAGAAGGAAAAATTTCTAGTTATAATCCCGAGATTGGTTCAAGAAGTTTTCTTTTTTTTGTAAATAAAAAAGGGTATTTCCTTATTAATGCACTGTCACTATACAAAGCTGATATTTGTCACCGACCTGCCACCTGTTACACTAAACTAGTAGAAAAAAAAACAAGTGGCAGCCAATTGTTCCTTCGGCCAAAAATAACAATCGCCACTTGCTCCACCATTTAGTTGGAAACCATAGAAAGTGGTAGCTTGTAGTGCAAACATATCTATTTGGACACACTAACAAAGTCTAAAAATTCAAACTAAGCCAAAAACTGAACAGAGTACTAGACCAGGTTGACAAGAAAAGAACTCCATCTCCATGCGAGCGAGGCTCAGAGAACTGTGCAGAATTAAACATTAGAGGGGATATGAGAACAATGGAACTTGCCATCCAGAAAGTTTTTGTGGGTGGCGCCATTGTTGGGTTTGAGCACATAGGGATGCATGCAGGTTGGGCACTTTTGCTTGACTGGTACATTCGAGAAGGCATCGAACAACATGTCGATGTGGCTACTGATGAGTGTGTGCTGGTGGAGTTGCTCCATCATGTAGCCTCTAATTTCAAGGATAAGCTCCAACTTCTCCTGGTTGAAGAGATTAGGTGGAGTCTGGTCTCCATCCACATCTGGGTTCAGTGGTGGAGGATGAGCCGAGCAATCCATAGTGGGGAGTTCTTCCTGAACAATGCAAGTGGTGCCTTCCATGGCTGCTGCTAGATCTGTAGCAGCAATGCTGGTGTTGGGGCTATCATGGGCATCTGGGATCGTGTAGAGGAGGGACTCTAGTGGAACCTATTAGCGCTCTGTAAAATTGTTCGACTGAGGAAACAAATAACAGAGGCAACCTACGAACCAAATTTAAAGTCGAGAACTAGCCTTTCGGACCTAGAGAGGGCTCTCTCTAAGACTTCGTCTCTATATGGGTTATGGCTTTGAAACTATCAGTTAGATTTAACACCTTTGTATAATATTTTTGGTTCTATTGGTAAAAGAATGCGAGACCTTGGGCCATGGAGTCAATTTCAAAAAACGAGAGAAACAAATGACTTAGTAACTGAACTTGAGAGGATAAAGGCTAAGTAGGCAATGGTCTTTCAATTCAAAATCATTGTGTATGGAGAGAGAAAAACAAATGAATCAACTCAATGCACCATTGGAGATGAACTCTGAGTTTTCTTGGAAGAAAACACAATCGTCCAAATGGTGAAATCTAGAGCACCGCGCAGTGAATTCTAGATTTGAATAACGTTCCGATTTAGACAAAATACATAGATGAATATAAAGAACACATGAAGCATGTACATAAAGAGAGGTTACAATACATCAAACCGCTACCATTAGAATCTTTTCGTCAAAGTTTCAGGACCTTTTCATTAAAATTCAATCGAGTTCAAAAGCTACATTCAACAGTCACTGCCTACATTACTTTTCCAACCAACCTGGCTTACATTGAAAAGATGAAATATATAGACCAGGGTGTGCCACTCGAGCTACCCTGTCCTTTAACTACTATCCCTAGAAATTAGGCTTTGACTATTCTCTACTAGATGACTCTTCGTATGGAATTTTACTAAAAATAGAAACTGATTGTACTCAATCATACAATAACCGATGTCTTTTCCATGACAGTTCGGTCATCAGCAAGATTTCATTGTTAAGGAGTGATGTGTCGATGCTTTCCTTTGATAGGATCTTTGGATGATCAAATTCTCTATCAGACTCTTACCCCCATTGTAACAACCTTGATTTATGCCGAGCGATCATTTGTTGGAGCGTTCATGTGGTGGGCAACCCTGGGCTGTCGCAGGTGTTTCCAAGATGAAAACACCAGTAAGGGGGAAACGCCTTTCTTCAAATTGTCGTGCATATAACATACACTTTTCCTTAGTAATAGGTGAGGTCTTCAACATTGCACGTCATGTACTTTCCGCACGGGTACCTTTCAGAGTCCATACTTCCCGGCAGGACACAGGACAGGGGGAGAAAAAATCCATGCCACGTTGAGAAGACAAAAATGGAGTCGGTCAATTATGCTTCTGGCCTCGTATGTAGTTTTTATATCCGAAGCGTTCTCCTGAGAGACGAGTTACGCCTTTTCAGATTCATCACTTGTCTTTGCAAAACATCATTCCCTTTCAGCCTCTTCTGTGCACTGGATAGAGCCGCGTGGACGTTTTCCATGGACGGTCCACATTCCTTGAAGTGCTTTGAAATTCTCTCTTCTGACATCCTCTGTGCTTCGTGCAGCTGGATGATTGTGTATTGCGCTTCCCTGAGCTGCCTCTTAACCCAAGTTGCATTTCCTTGTCGACCCTGTGATGCTGATGCCTCCAGGGTATTTTTTGCTAACTGTTGTCTCAACTCTCTGTTCTCCTGGCACAACTTAGCAATGGTGAGTTGTGCTTGATTTAGCTGCTATGACGGTTCAAAAATATCTGTGTCTCTAGTGTCTATCCTTCTCTGTCTACCATAGGTTTCTCGACTTGGACCTTCGACAGGTTCCATCCAAATGGCGTGCATGAGTAACTCTTCGGTGACTGACTTTGCATGTGGATTGCTCAGGGCTTGGGCCTCCCCAGTTTCTTTGTTATTTCTTAGCTTGCCCCTTTTTCGGGTTATCGACCATTAGGTGGATAGGGATTCAAATGTATTTCCTTCTTTTGCCTCTACGCAGTGAGATGTTACCCTTCCTGTGGGTAGAGGGGAATGTCCTTTGGGGTCCCTGGGGATGGCGACTGTGAGTAGAAACGAATCCCAGTTTTTTCCCAATCGTCGCAACTCCTCAACTATCAACAATTTGATTAGTGAGACATGGGATAGTTTCTTCTTCGGTAGGTTTGCTTCATCCCGGATGCTGTCTGCCATTTCTTGGAGGCTTTGGTGCAAGAAGAAAGGCATATTTAATGGTCTCCTTCATGTGAAATGCATCAACAATCTAATGTTATGTGTGTGTATTCCATTAAATCTTCCTTCACAGGTGAAATATTTTCTAATCGCACTCAGGAGCTTCTGAAAAGGCTCTTGTAGATATCGGCTTGGAATTCCTGCTTCAACTTTCCCATTTAAACAATCTGGTTTGATAAATTCCTCATAGCATATCACATCCAAAGGCATGCCTTTAGACCACCTTTCACCATGTGAAGGGATCTCTGTTGTGGCTGACAGAGTTTCCTCCATCACCTAGAAAGTGTTTCCTACAATTACTGCGCGGAGCCCATTGAAACTGAGTGCAAACTGTTCTTCCAGTCTCACGTTGAATGCTTGGATTTTCTTACAAAAGAGAATGCACCTGACCTATTCAAAAGATTCTCTGACATCTGTATCTTCATTTACCAATGTCAATCTTTGAGGTTCGGGCCCACATTTCTGCTATTTCGTGCCCCTTTCCTTATGTTCTGGGATGTTTTCATGGTGCAATGCATGTTTGTTCTGTGCACATAGTGGATTTAGCATAGACCCAAAACAATAATCTTGATTGACCTGGGTTTGTGACACAGCTGATGGAAATTGACTTTCTCACAGCGAGAAACTCAGGGCTCGCGGGAAAAATTACAGACAGTGCATAAACTTGGTAGGTGAATAGAATACATACAGAGCAACTGGTATTTATAACTGGATGGGTGAGAGATGGAATCATGATAGGGGACACTGAATCCATGGTGACTATAGGCTTCGAAGCAGGCCGAATATTTGCGCAGCACATCCACGTGACGAGTACACTTTGGAATGTGTAAAGTACATTTGATAAGAGCTCCAGAGTATACATGATATGAGCACCGTGATTTCTCATCCTTTCTGACTTCATAATGAGTTGATGATGGTCATTGCACCTACCGACATGACTCCTATTTAAAAACTTGCCTCTACCTTTGGCACGTAAAACCTCCTCTTCTAACAGGACTCGACTCTTTGGAAAAAGACCTTTACCACTTACACATGCTTTGATCATGACATCCCTTCCCGACTCCAAGGGCCTACCAGCCACTTGCTGACTTCAACCCATTTGTTGTTCGGTACCTGACCTCACACGCTTTGACACATGGACCATGACTAGACTAAGACTGACTCTAACTAAAAAAATGATGGTGCTAATAGCTGGCTCCAACAGGGATGCTATCCTCCCAGTGATGTGGCAAAGAACAACAGACCAAGTGCCTAACCATTGGGCCTTATTCGACTTTCAGACTCTAAAATAATGGAAAATAAAAAAAAAACCTAGACCTTCTTGACATGGTTACGACCAGACTCAACATAAACTTAGGGCCTTCACTCTGGGCTTCAATCTTCTGTTGACATACTAAATTCAAACACTTTCTTTGAAAAAAAAAATTGAAATGGATATTTACAATGACATGAAAACTAAACAGACCTTACTGAACCAGATAGTGTTTGAGGAACCTGCCATTTACAGGCCCTCCGCCAGTGGACTCTCCGTTAATCTCTTCTAGCAGATATGCATTGTTCCCATGGTATGTATCGATTCTGAAGAGTACCATCTAAAGATGGTCAAGTTTTTTGTGCTTCCCCTTGTCTTCATTCCTCGCGTCTCACATTAGCACTAGACCATCCACCTGGAAATCATCTTGCTTAGAGTGCTTGTCGAAAACCTTTTTCATCCTGTCTTGGTGAAGTTTTGATTGGTTATAAACCTTCTCCCTCATCTGCTGTGTGTGAATCAACTGATTTATCCTTCTCTGAGTGTCGTCTGGCTCGGCCTCTTCCTCTTGTAGAAACTTCTTGACAGGAAATCCTAGTTAGGTAGGGAAAACTGCATCCGCGCCATATACGATTTGGAATGGCGACGTGGAGATGGACCTTTTGGTAGTGACTCTATCATCCCATAGCGCGTAAATGATTTTCTTATGCCAAGCCTTCCTTTTGTCCTACATGAGCCTTTTAATAATCATGGTTAAGCTTTTATTGGATGATTCCACTAATCCATTACCCTGTGGGTAATAAGCCATAGAATGTCCCAGGGTTATATTGCAATCGTTACAAACTTTTCCATTTTCTTGGACTTAAATGAGGCTGCATTATCTGTGATGATCTTGATAGGGCACTTGAACCTAGAAAAGATGTTGGTCTCCAGAAACTGAATGATGACTGCATCGGTAGCCTGCCTCGTTGGAATTGCTTCGATGCATTTAGTGAAGTAATATGTAACCGTAAGTATCCATCTGTGCTGCACCGAGGATGGCAGATGAATATCTCCTATAAAGTCCAGGCCCCATTGAATGAACAATGCTTCGACCGAGATTGGTTTCAGTGGCAAGGGTTGCAACTTTCTCCTTCCATCGAATATCTGGAACTCGTGGAAAATGGAGACTTCTTTATATACATCTGCGAAAATGTTGGGCCAATAATAACCCTCCCTTAAGATTTTATGCGAGGTGGTTTTCCGGTAGTGATTTCCTCCGTAGTCGCCTTTGTGGAATTCCCTGATAGCTCATTCCGCAAATCAACAATATCCCTCCCAAATCTTTCCAATACAGGGAGTATCTAAGATGCAGAACTTAGTAGACTTGAGCTTTAAGAACTTGGCCTTGGTCTTGCTTAACCCTGGAGGATCTTGCATATTCTTTAACACATAAATGATTTCCATATACCAAGGTGAATTGATGAATTTCTGAGACACCTACGAGGTTGTTTCTTCTTGAGGATTCTCTGACAGATTAGCAATGAAGTTTATTCTTAGAACGTCGTAGTTTGACTGCGCCATCATTTTTTCAAGGGCCTAACCTTTAATCAACTTTTTGGGCTTGATTTCAAGGTCTTATTCCAACATGAATATGATCCACTTACCTCTTCTTCTCTCAAGGTCAGGCTGAGTCAAGATGTCTTTGACTGAGTTGTTGGGTACGTAAGCGATAATGTGGGAATGTAGTATGTAAGTCATGAACTCCCTAAGGGATTTCTCCAAGGAATATTCTTGTTTCTCCATAATATCATACCTCAGTGGAGAATATCTCAGTGTCCTACTAAAGTAGGATATAGGATTTTCAAAATTTTGGTTGTCCTTCTGTAACAGTATGCCAACGATGGTATGCTCTTAGGCGAATGAGAACAAGATGAAATCCTTTGTGAAATCTGGGCTGGCCAATAGGGGAGCTTTGCTCAGTGCTACCTTGATGTCTTCAAAAAATATCCTAGATTCGGGGTTCCTTTTGATCTCATTTCCCTTTCTGAGCATGCTAGTGATATGCTCTATAATTTCTGCCAGATTATGGATGAACCTTCTCAAGAAATTCACCTTTCCCAGGAAGGACTGTACCTCCTTCTTTCTACGAGGAGTGTTGATTTTCAAGATTCCTTCTACCCTGTTGGGATCTATCTTTATACCCTCCTTCGAGATGATGTGCCCCAACAGTTTCCCTTCTTGCATTCCAAAATGTGATTTTTTCAGATTCAAAGATATGCTGAAATTCCTGCATTTTTGGAAGACCTTCTTTAGATGCTCAAGATGTTGTTCATTGGAGTCAAAATACACTGTGATGTCATCCAAGTAGATCACAATATATTTGTCCTTTTCCTCAGCAAATGCTATATCCATCTCCCTCTATAAGGTATCTCCAGCATTCATAAGGCCGAAAGGCATCTTAGCATACATGAACGTACCCCATGGTGTCATGAAAGATGTCTTTTCCTTGTCATCCGGGTGTACCATGATCTGATTGTAACCTGAAAAACCATCCATCATAGACATCTTCTAGGATCCAACTACCTTATGCAGAATATAGTCTATCTTAGGGAGCGGGTATTTTTCCTTGAGGGATACTCTGTTCAAGTTTTGAAAATCCAGGCACAACCTTATTTCGCCACACTTTTTCCTTACAGGCACCAGGTTCACAACCCATTTCGAAAATATTAAAGAAACATTAATTTTGGCTTCAAAGAGTTTCTTTACCTCTTTTTCAATTAGTGGAAACAATAGGGGATTGATCCATCTTAGCTTTTTCTTGAAAGGTTTTTGGTCTTCTTTGAGAGGAATGACGTGCTGAATCACTTTAGTGTCGTAGACTTTCAAGTCATCATAAATCCACGTGAAAACGTCGGGAAAATATTTCATGAGTTTGATGTAGTCCTGTTTGACCTTCGGACTAAGAATCTTTGATAATTTGATTATCCTCAGATTCTCCTGGGTCTCGTTGTTGCAATCCTCGACATCCTCATCATTTGCAGTGATCTTCAGATTTCTGGCCACATCATTTTCATCAAACAAATTTTCCAACGGAACCAATCCTTTGGGGATGATATTATTCTTTAGCTGCACTATGTCCCTTCCAGCTATCTGGTTTTGAAAGGGGTCATCATTACCACGTGCAGCTACACTTCCATATTTTTTGTAACAACACTCATCATCGATGTTCACATTAGCAAAATCGTCACTCATCTGGAGAAATATCTCCACCTGTTTTTCATCCTCAAACACCTTCCAGTACTTGATCTTATCGGGTATAGTCGGCCTGTGTTGGAATTCAATCTCATACTTTCTGTTGGGGAAAATTGGAATCTTAAAAACTGAAGCCAAGGTGGCCAAGGCATTTGCAATTTTATTCTACCCCCTTGGGATCGCTGACAAATTATACTCCAAGAATTCTTCAAGGAGTTCCAGCACTAGGTTCCTATATTCCCTCAGTCTCGGGTGCTTGGACTAGTATATACCTTTCACTTGGTTTATGATGATCTCAGAGTCTCCATGCACCACTATCCTCTTTGCACCAAATTATTTCAAAACTCTTAGACCCAAAATCAATGCCTCATACTCCACCATGTTATTTGTGCAATCAAAGGTGGGTTTGTACGAGCAGAGTTTTGTGCCCACCTTGGGGGGACTTATCCATACACTATCCCCTACTCCTTCCTTGCTAACGGCTTCATCAAAACTCATGTTCCACATCTCGTTCTATGCATAGTTCCTCAAGTTTACACACTCTTCTTCTCAATTCACGACTTTATCTTTGATAGTCATGATAGCCGTCGACTTTTCCCCTTCAAAGCTCAGGTCATTGTAAAATATGGAGGAGCCAATATCAATGTCGATGGAGTAGATAGGGTGGTTATTCGGCTGGGTATTTCTACTCACCATGTATTTGAGCAGCACCTCACTATACAACCATCTCTCTTGGCGAAAGATAGGAATGGTGGCATACGATATATTGATCTGTAGGGTTCCATTCAATTTCATGGCCCACAACCTGGATAATAGCATGCCAAATTTGGGGGGTTTATCGACCACTACCACGTCCATAACCAGATTCTTAGAATTGATTTGGGATAGAGACACAACCAAATATTTGATCAGACCCAAACATTTCACTTTCCTCGATTTGAAGGAGAAAATATCCTTATAAGGCCTTGTGATGTCCAAACCTAACTCGTCCATGACCACTTTGGGCATGAGATTGTGCGACGCGCCCGAATCCATCATGGCATTATGTAGATTCATGTCATGGATTTTGAGGCTGACATAGAAAGAGGGAACGTCCTCAGTATCGCCTATTTCTTCGACGCGTGAACCAAACAAAATGGCAGGGTGATCATCCTGGACATTCAAAGTGTTAGGAGTCTCTCCCATATTTAACATTTTAATAATTTGATACTGATACTCTCCTTTCTTGATGATCTCATTGAAAGGGATGAAGATTTTAATCTTGGCCATTTCATTCTCAAAGTTAAAATGTGGGGGGGGGGGAATTTTTCTACCTCCTTGATGCCTATCTCTCGGCTTGTTTCTGGTGCTTTCCTTGGAACCTCCTCCTTTGAATTTCCCTTTTCAGTCACATCCTTGGTCAGGTTGTCTTTCTTTGGTTGGCTCATGGAACAGGTGTCAGCCTGAGTTTCCCTTATGGGAGTCATCTACTGAGGTTCTATAGACATCTTTTTGTTCCTGAGGTTGTATTACTTTTGGAACTGCATGATGGCATTGTAATAACCATTCCTGAATTCCTCTGTTTCCCAAGACAGCGTGTCATCAATATCCATCATAATATCATCATTTTCTCTCATTTATTGATCGTGGTCTCCCTTTGTCAAGAACATGTGAGTGCCCGTGTCATCACAACAATGCATTTGATATTGGATCATCTGATCAAAATCTTCGTCCACGTAATTGTTCTAGAACAGGGGCCTTGTTTGTTGGTCATCCTAGTCTCTCTGTTCCCTTTTCCTGATCTGCGAGACTGTAAATCCTCTAAGGTTTTGATTTTTGGGTTGGAGTTCATGTTGTTCTCGGGCAGCGGGCTTATTTTCCATAGACATTCTTTCCATTAGCTTCTCCATCGTCTTCATCATTAAGTCAAACTTGTCATCCAAGGGTCTAGAAGTCGATGGCTGATCTTCTCCTTGGGGTTTCTTCCCACCTCTGTTGAAGTTTTGTTTGATCTTTCCCGATGCCATCAGATTTACTTCAACTTTGATTACATCACTCATCATGGCATCCAAATTAGCAGATCTTCTCTCCCTTAACAGCAAGGCGAAATTGCTATCAAAAGAGTCGGCGTATCGAAGTTGTGCAACCCCAGGAGGTGGCTGGAATTCTACGGGGATTGAGTTGTAGACCCTCATGAAACGGGCTGAGAACTCTTGCACCATCTCCTTTGGTGCTCTCTTCATATTGTTGTACTGCGTCAGTAATTGAAAAGGATTATTTTTGTCTCCACATCTAGCAATGAATGATGTTTCAAATGCGACAAAGTTGGGGATGTTTTCTTCTTGAAGGGCCTTAAAACACTTTATAACCTCCCCTGAAAGACTCTATGTGAACAACCGCATCTTCATGTATTCATGATCCACCTCTTCTAGATCAACAACATCGTTGAACCAATCCAAGTTCTTTTGGGAAGAAGTGTTTCCCTCTGCATCATATAGCTTGATCCTCTGGTTGTAGTTATGGGGAAAATCATGCAATTGGGATGGAAGAGAAAGGGGGGAGAATTTGGTGGCCATTTATCTAGGGGAGTTTGGGATTTGCAGGATGTTCTGCTCTGAGCGGGATTTTTTTTGGTATTAGAGATTGAAACCTATGATCATCGAAGGCTATATCATCCAAGTTGGTTTTTGATTTAGACCTGAACAAAGTTTGTCCGAACAGGGTGTCAAAATCGAGGTCGTCAATGATTTGTACACCGTCCTTGGGTAAGGACAAATTTTTGTCCAGGTAATAGAATGGGTCTGGCGCCTACTCGCTTGCCCTACGTAGAAGTTTCTCGGGATCACACCCAGGCTCTACAAGATTCGGGTCAGGATTGGCTCTGGTATAAATTGTCTTCGGCGCCAAGATTTCTGAGTCACACTACTCTGTGCTACCGGTCTCTTCTACTAGATTCGCTAGGGTAAAGGTTTCAACCATTGTAGATCTTTTTCCCACTGTTACCCTCAGGGGTCAAAACTATATCTTTAGTCGTTCTCCCAGGTAAAATTTATTCAATTCTGTCCCCCACAACGGTGCCAAAATGTTAGCACTCTGTAAACTCGTTTGACTGAGGAAACAAATGACAAAGGCAACCTACAAATCAAATTTAAGGTTGGGAACTAGCCTTTCCGACCTAGAGAGGGCTCTCTCTAAGACTTCATCTCTATACGAGTTATGGCTTTGAAATTGTCGGCTAGATTTAACACCTTTGTATAATATTTCTGGTTCTATTGGAAAGAGAATGCGAGACCTTGGGCCATGGAGTCAATTTTAGAAAATGAGAGAAACAAATGATTTGGTAACTGAACTTGAGAGGATAAAGGCTAAGTAGGCAACGATCTTTCAGTTCAAAATTGTTGTGTATGGTGAGAGAAAAACACATGAAGCAACTCAGAGCACCGCTGGAGATGAATTTTGAGTTCGCTTGGAAGAAAACATAGTCGTCCAAATGGAGAAATCTAGAGCACTGCATAGTGAATTATAGATTTGAATAACATTATGATTTAGCCAAGATACATATATGAATATAAAGAACACAGGAACCATAGACATAAAGAGAGGCTACAATACCCAGTTTTATATTTCAGGCCATAGGAGCTCCACTAATACCCAGTTTCTTTACTCCCTCAAATGAATTTATGCAGTTTGATCTCACCAAATGAATGTCCTCTCATCTTTCAAAGTTTGATAACTCTATTAAGTAGCAATTATTTCTCCCATCGAAATTAAATACCTATCATTAGATCAAGCCTGCAAAATATGTCACTTGTCATATCACAATGAAATGAAAAATTTTATAAAGAATGAGGCTTATTTCGTACACAACATAGTCTAAAAGTTCTAAATTTTTACTTTTTCGGTTATTTTTTCCTATGATTTTTTTTCAAAATTTAGCCAGAAATTCTGAAAGATGGATAGAATTGCAGATTTCAGTGGTTTAGATTACATATTCTGGGTGTCATGGGGTTTTTGAGAGTGCCAAAATGATTTATGCATTCAAAAAGTTGATTTAAGCAATGTAAAATTGTGATTTCTCCAATATTTCATTTGTCGGATTAGAGTGATAGTGACCGACAAAAATAAAAAAAAAATGTTTTGACTACGTCTGTCTTAAACCAAATGAAAACATACATTGTGATTTAAACAAAAAATTTACCTTAATTTAAGACAATAATAAAAGAATCATAAACCTTACAACATGTGAAAGTGAAAGGGTACAACAAAAATTATACAAGAAGATCTTCATGATAACATCTAGTTCAAACTAGGGGATCATGCCTCATCATGAAAGACAATAATAAAAGAATCATAAACCTTACAATATGTGAAAGTGAAAGGGTACAACAAAAATTATAGAAGAAGATCTTCATGATAACATCTAGTTCAAACTAGGGGATCATGCCTCATCGTGAGGTATGAAGAACCATAGACCTCATGCCTATTCCATTAGGTGATGGAGTTATTGAGATTGACATGTCGCCCGTTGTTTTAATGATGCTTATGTGAAGTAATCCATCACACATTTTTCCAATCATTGAGAGGTCATTTTTGTTTTCATTGTAATAATTTGTATCTAAAAAATATTTATGATGTAAATAATATCTTTACCCATTAATCGTTCAAATCACTCAGCCAATGAACTCCTTTAAAACGCCTTTCAACTTTTCCATTTTTACAGCTACCACTACCTTTTGTGATTTCTTTCATGCCCATTCTCTATTGTTTCATTTTCATTGTCATTACATTTGTTTCAACTTGTGAATTTCACCATGAAATCAAAAGCCACAACTTCAAAGAATTCCACTGGAATGAAACACAATAGCCCAAAGAAACATGTACTGAAGCGCAAGTCCCTAACATTGCCTAGAAAGTAGGAGGCTTTCACACCCACCTTGGCCCTGCTTATTGAGAATCAAGTTTCTACTAAAATGAAGCTTGACATTATTTTTATGCAAGATACTCGAACAAAGTCATCCTCAATAGTTCTATACAATCACCAATCTATTTGAGAAATTAGGAAATAAATCATCAACTCTCTTTTTAAATCACCAATCTATATAGACATGTTGTATAAAGACATTTATTTTATTTTATTTTGGATTTTTTAAATTTTTTGATCTATACAAGGATGTTGTCATGTCATCCCGATGTTACTCCACTGCCAACAAGAATCCATAGCCCCGGTGAAGACACCACAATATCATAGACCTTTCTTTGCTACCAACAAGCATCCATAGCCCTGACCAAGATGTCTTCATTTTCCTATTTTATGGCTAAATTTCCTTTCCCATATTGTTTGGTGCCTTTTT
>CBVK0102277099.1:0-13424 GCA_900067695.1 Picea abies | reverse complement strand
ACCATATGTTAAGAACCAAATACCAATATAGCATAGAAAAACCTCAGAATAAGTACTCAACGCCTTGAAAAAGAGATAATTTTAGTTAATAAGCCTCTTCGAGGGGGAAACCTCCTTATACCCAACATAAATGTCTAAATACAAGATGATTCCAAATGAAAATGTCTCCTTGGAATACATAGGAGACTAGGAGGTACAATTACAACTAATGGACCCAAGCCAACATAAATAAAATAACATTACTAATGCAATATGTCCCAATTAAGGGGTAATGAGCCACTATTTAGGTCTTAAAAAGTGATTATTATCTGAAATCATGACAACTAGATCGCATTTGATCAATTTTACAGGTGAAGATCAATTAGCATATCTAACTGACATAAAACTAAAATCTGTGAGGCAATATCGAATCAAGCTAATTCATTACCACTATACATGATGCATCATAGATTAATGCCAAGAAGAATATTTAAACAAATTCAAAAATTTCAACGACATTTATACATAAACACCAAATATATGTCAAGGATCTCAACGAGGCTATGATTCTATATGTGAAGAGAGTTTAGGAATCTGATGGATATAACAGTTAATTAAATAGGTCGAGCCTTCATTGCAAGAAAATAAGAAAAAGTGTTGATATACATTTCTGAATTTGTATCAAACTCAACAATTCTTATAAAATCGAATAACACAGTTTTAATCATGTTGAATTATGTCAAAATTCGAGATAATAAGTGGGCATCGGATGTCCCTTACTTAATCAATATTAAATTTAATAAAATATTCTGAAGCATAAAAAATATCAATATAATAACAACCAACAAACTATAATTTCATAACTTGAAAACTTTATTTTTTAAAACAGAATAACAATACGATCAGTGTCTGAGTACAATAAAATAACTAGAATTTTAAATACCATAACCAAGGCTGATAATTTTGTTGATCTTCCTCCAGAGAATTTGCGTGTAGTTGTTCTCTTCCGCATGCTAATCCAAGGACTTCGCCGGTACCTCCCAGCCAACGCTAGGGGTACTATTCTTCCACCTTATCCCTACCAACCGCAAAGGGGCCACACACAAGAAACCAGAAAAATCAATAGCACAAACTTACCTCTCAAGGAAGAGCTTCCACTCCTTTTCAAGTTTGGAACCCAACTCTCCACAAGTAAATTAGTTCAGAAAAATTTTGACAGTATAAAAATACTTTCCAAAATGAGCTCCTTCTCTCTTCCTCTCCAATTCATTTATAGGAAAATCAACCATGACACTTGTCCTTTCATGCATAAGTAAATAATTTTTAATAATATAATCAAGGATTATTCACCCACACCACTTGTCACATTCTCCCAAAGTTGCACATGTAATTTATCTTTTTATTTTACTTAATTAGCCATTTTCCCTCACATTCCCCAATGTGTTCCTATTTTCTTCTTAGTTTTCTCTTAGTTCCACAATCCCTCATTTGTTTTGTGTCCCCTAACTAGATTTTTTAGTTTGAGTTGGATTAGGAGTTTTGTTTTAGTTAGGATTAGTGGTAGATTGACTCAAGATGATACTCTATGTGGACCACCTACTCTCTCATGTTTTTATTTTCTTTTATTTAAAAATCAGTTTATTGTTTTCATGCACACATGTGCACCTACCCACTTTATTCTTATTACTTCATTTACTTAGCTTACTAGTCTAAATCCCTTTATTCCCTTTTTGTGTTTTACTTAATCAAATCTCTTTAGACTTAGACTCTTTGTTTTTTTCTTGTTTATTATTTAATAATCATTTGCATGCTCTTTTCGATCCAGGTCTAAGTATTTTATTTTTATTTTCTAGACCTTCTAGATTTTTATTGACTGTCTAAGTATTTTATTTTTATTTTCTAGACCTTCTAGATTTTTATTGACTCACATTTTGTTTGTGCGACGTGCCCTTCAAGACACACTTCTGTGCTCTAAGGGTTCCACTCGCCTTTAACTAGTTTGGAGGTTTGTCCGACACTTGGAGTCAACACTCCACTTGGTCGACCTTGTCAGAGACTAAGGGTTGTCCAAGGATGAGGGATTCCAACTTATTGTGTGCCTCTTAGAATTCTTCGGAAGAAATTGTCTCAGTTTTCCCTCACGACATCGTGGACCTCTCAAAATGAGGTAATTGTTAACCATGCATTCATGCCACAATGAGAGTGCTAGTAGAATGTGACATGGATGCTGCCACACCTCTCCCTCATTTGTTTGGTTTCTCTGTATGGCCCCTTTACTCCTTATGTGATTCAAATTAGCAAGTGTCACCAAGCCTATATCCAGTGACAAGGAAAATGTCAATAATCTATATGCATAATATCCATGTTGAAATCATCATATATACATGTAAATCAATACTCAAGACCCAAACCAATACAAGTTTGCTTCCTGACTCAATCCAAAGTCCAAGGAAATTCGTTGATGCCATCGACATCCTAACCTGTCATGTATCCTGCACACTCAGGATAACTCATCAATAATACCTGTCAATATACATATATCTAGAAATTAACATATAATCACAATGAGATCATAATATAACTCATAATCAAAGAATAATCATAATGTATCATAACCGGATCATTTGCTTGCAAGTGTCCTCAAAGAATAAGTCAGTATAAAATGTGCTCAGTGGAATTGGATGTTACACGAACCGATCTTACCTTCACACTCTTTGACAAGTCGTTCTAGCTCAAGGTCATATGGCCATTCACCATGTCCAAGTTTGCTAGAGGAGGAATCAAATCCTTCCTTGGTTCTCTTCCACCAAGGTTGTTGCGTCTCCCTCACGTCCTCTTGGTCTATGAATGGTTTCTGCTCTTGTTCAACAAACTGCTTCGACATATTCATCTTTGTGACTTACTCTAATTTTTGTCCCCATTCATTAAATTCTAAACATAAATCAACCAAGCCATCCACTATCTTAGCCAGATCTCCACTTATCTATTCAACATCGACAAACCTTCATTCCACTGACATGAGATTCCTTTTGTTTTTTGCATTAGATTGTCCAACCATCACCCCACATTGTCAAATTTCATTTCCACAAGGTTGATTTCTCTGGATTTCCGCAAAAACCATATGTAAGTAAGGAATATGTGTGCCTCCTTCCTTCCTCCTTATGGTAGGAACCAAACATGGAGTCTGTCGTGAGAAAATGGCCAAATTGTTCATGTGAGGAATCAATGCTTTCTTTTTCTTCCTCATGAACTCTTGTCCTAACACAACTTCAAAATCGTCCATGGGAAAAATAGTGATACTCATCTTTCCACACTAATCACCAAGCTTCAACGAGATGAACTTGGCCACACCAATGACTCTCTCCATGCCTGCATTGACTTTCTTGAAGGTTGTTTGCGTCAGTTTTGGATGCAACCTAAGCCTTCACACCATGTCTTCCCTCGAGAATTTATGAGTCACCCCATTGTCCACCATGCCTAACACTAACTTCTTGTTGGTTTCATCTTGCATATAGAAAGGTTTCGTCTCATCTTGCTCTTAAATATCAGTGGATTCAACCTCCATGACAACGTTCAAGAATTACAATACTCCAACATATGGGTTTTATGCCTTCTCCAAAGCATTTAACTTTTGTTTCAAGAGACAATTCTTCGCACAATGCTCCTTCGCACAAGTGCAACATGAAATCAACTTTTCTCTTTCACTGCATATGCTTGCTTGCAATTGTCTTCATTGCTCTTGGACGACTTTTTCTTTCCCTTGTCCTTCTTTTTCCCCTTACCTTGTTTCTGCTTCTTACCTTGGGCATCCTCACTGTTCCTAGTACCTGTCTTCGGTTCACCGGAAAAGTCCAACAATTTTTGCACTGCAACAATCGCTATTGCAATAGTCTACACATACTACCATCACAACTCACTCTGCGCCATGGTTTCAGACCATTCATGAAGTGGAACTGTTTGTCTTCTTCTAACATATCTTTGATCTCCAACATGAGCCCTGTGAACTCCTTAATGTAGGATTGGATCTTACCAATGTGATTGAGGGCCAACAACTGATTCCTTGTGATCCATGCTTGGTTCCTCGAAATAAAATGTTCCTTCAATGAGGCCTTATCTCTACCCATTTTTTGGTCTTTTCAATGGCTCTCCTAGTTTCCAAGTCTTCCGCTCGGTTCCTCCACCAAATCTTAGTGGTTCTTATCAAGAACATCACTACAAAATTCACCTTGGCTTCATTCAAACTTCCGTTCAACTGCTCCAGGTACTGCTCAATGTCCCAACAAAAGTTTCCCAACAACTTAGCATTGCGAGTTCTGCCATACGACTTCGGTTCCTTTATCTTGATCATCATCGACTTGAAAACAAATCTGTGTCCGTTAGCCAAAGGTCATTTCAACAATCTGATGGTGTCATCTTGGTCCCTCAACCTTTGTGTGACTATGGCAAGTGCATCTTCCGCTGCCTTGAGTATATCTTGAATGTTGTTCATCAAGCTGTCGGTCATCAAATCTGCAGTTGACTGGAACTATTGAATGGATTGGTTAAACCCACGCTTCATCTTGTCCATGTCAGTCTCCATCAGGTTGACCTACTCACCATGCTGGCACAATGTGTTTGTCATCTGCTCGACCATTCGTTCTGAGGTAGCAATCTGGTCCTTCATCTTACCGGTCTTGGGCTCCCTCCCGGTGTCACTACAGTCAATGATGGATGGCCCTCCAAGTATCATCACTTTAATTGCGAAGGGTTCATCCAAGACACCCAAGAGTTTGTCTCAATACTTCCTCAAAATTATGTGACCAACTCTTCGATTACTTCTATAATCAGGTCTGCGATAGGCCCTACGTTCGTCTTCCTTACCCAAGTGGTTTTTTCACCCTCATAAATTTGTGCTTGGCCTGCTCAAGGAGAGCGCCCAGTTTTGTTGAAAATTCACAAATTTCCTTTGCAACTTGACCATATCACAATCGATCAAGTCTGCACTCGGGTTTCCTCTGCAATTGGTTATTCCATCAAACCCTCACCAATCTTGTGCTCAAACCGCTTCAACAAAAAAGTGCACCCTCCTCCCCACAATTGTTCTGACTGCAGTAGTGATGAAGAGCACCAAACTATCTTTCAAGTTTGCTTTGATACCACCTGTCACAACCCCCCAGGATACCCGAACAAATCTTGCGATTATTCACCTCCTAAGGGCATGTGACACCATGATATTTCTTACTTGGTTGCTTGACACACCAAAATTACTTCGTCCAGACTACGCCTCTTCACCTAGAGCATACTCATACTCCTTTCTAGGCCATAGACGAGTCACACTCCTACTCTAATGCAAATATTTCTTACTAAGACAATTGTTAACACATTTTAACACTTTGTCTTATTTAAGCTTGCATCCATGAACATGAGAATCCAATAGAACATTTGCAGAACAAAAAAGAAGACAAACGCAAAAATAGTTTGGGTAGCACAAACCATTCTTAACACCTAACCAAGTCTTTTTTATTACAAAATAGTTACAATGAGCACTACCAGCTCGGTTTACAACATGGTAGAGTCAAACGACTCACCTCACCTCACTAGGATAGTCAAGAAAATATTCGTCCCACCCATAATCTTTGTCACAATAGTCTCCACAATCACCTATGGTGCACCTCAAATGTGCTCACAACCTCAGACTTGTTGTCCCTTCGTTTCCATAGACTTTCACCAAGCTAACATAGATTTCAGTTCTTCCCCACACATGCCTCCATAGAACTATGTTTTCAGACTTCCCTAAAACCTTCCAAAATGTCCAATTCTTGGTTACTTGTCTTCCATCTTGGAAACTCTATCTTAATTTGTTATCGCAGAATTGTCTCAGAATTTCTCTCCAAATCTCTTTCCAAAAATTCTCCATGCTTCCCTTGGTTGTGCGCCCTTGATTTCATGTGGAATCCGAGAGTCACTTGTGCAAAACATTGCATCTCTTGGGTGTGTCGTGCCCCTTCGTGAACCCACACTCAACCAACTTGTTGTGCCCTTCCATGGACCTAGTGTGCCTATCCAAATTTTGTGCACCTATCAACCATTCATCTCTTGGACTAGCATGCCCCATCCTTGGGTGCGTGCCATTTTCCTTATGCACTCTTCGTGATGATCGTCATGACTCCTCGTGAGTGTGTCGATGGGTTCTTCCAACCTCTCTGGTGCACCCATGTTGCCGAGGGAAGGCGGGTCCAATCCTTGGGCATGCTCCCAAGTCGCCCCACCCTTTCCCAAACATAACCCAAGTCTTCGTCAATTATTCTAAGGCAAGTAAGGTGTGTGCCCCCTTGGTGTCACACGTCACCATCATGCACCTAAAGTACTCCTTCCCACACCCAAACATCTTTGTTTTCCCAACCGATTACTTCCTTCCTTGTACTCTTTGTCCGTCTGTTGCCAAATCTTCCCAAGAAACACACTCGATGAGTGTAGTGGGAGACCCTTACACAATTCACAATTCCATTTACAATAGTTTTTAATAATGTGCAACACTTTCCATATCACCATAAAAGTTATTTCCTATTCACAATTTCGCAACTTATAACAATGTTAATAATTTGCAACACTTTCCAAATGACCTGTGAAGTTAAGTTGAGTAATGTTTATAAACTTTTACTTTAACTTCACAATAAAAATTTACATTTATAAAAAAATAAACGGTTGAAAACTTTTCAATAGCATGAAGAGTTAACATAAGTTTTGTAAGATTTTTAAAGAAAATAAATAATAAATTATTTTTAAAAACTTATAAAAATTCAAATTCTTCATCCAAACAAAAAAAACATATTTTTAATTATTCTTAAAAATATGAACCTTATTTAAATCATAATTTTGGTGGTTTTGTATGAGGGTGTCTTATTTATGGAGCTTATGTGATGGAGAGAGGCAATGATGGCTAGGGCTCTGCCTTAGCCACCCATGCAAGTTGACCTCTAGCATATCTTGGTAGATTGACTTTACATGGTTGATCAATACTCTACATATTGCATTTCTAGGTATCCTTCTATGATGGTGGTGACAATAGCTTCATCACCTTAGACCAGTTTACCCTCCCTTGGCAAGTCATACATTTGTATGGAAACAATCCATTCTATTGTGTCTTCCTGCTTGGTGCATTTGGTACTCACATAGAAGCTATTCTTGGGTATTTTGTGGGAGCCAACATGGATATAGGATGCAGATATGACCCCCTCCCCTCTGATTTTAACCTAGGCAAGGCTTCTTTTAGTGATATTGTGAAGAATGTTTTGCATTCTCCTCTTCTTTTTGTTCAAGAAGCTCCAACCATAGCTAGTCCCATAGTGAAATATGTTGTAGTCCAGGAAACATTTTATGGTACAAATAATCTTGTGTGCCACTTCAATGATCTCTAACCTCATCTAGTTGATCGACACAAATGGATTTTGGACTCTTGTAAACCTAAGTCAAAAGAGGAGGATTGTATTTATCCATGTTCAAAGGGGTTCTTCATTGTTAAGTTTGACATTGCAAAATATATGGCTTTGATTTTAAACTCAGGCCCATGGTTCTAGGGACGTTTTGGATTATGTATGAAACCCTAGACCCCATCATTTGACCCAATGACACATACTCTATCCTTGACTCTTGTGTGGATTAGACTTCGAAATATACCTTTGCATTTTTGGGGTTTAGACTCTATTCATAAATTGGAAAAGCCCTTGGAAGGTACCATTATAGTAGTACTGAAACAATGAATAGAAGCGCCACAACATATGCTTGAATATGTGTGCAAATGGACTTCAACATAGGGTTTTCAATGGAAATAATTTTGATAGGTGGAAACTACCCCTGGACACAATATCTTGATTATGAACATGTTTATTTCTACTGTAGAGATTTTTTTAAAACAAGACATTTAGCAATGCATTGCCCAAAAGGGCCAAGGCAAGTTAGGAAGCACCATTGTAAACCAACCTGGTGGGTTGGAGCTACGCAAGAACATTGATTGATTAACAAGAAAGATCCACTTGATTTGGACCCACCCATGGAAGAGTAAAAAATGGATCCCGAGGAAATTAGGGGCACACCATCAAAATAATACCTTCCATTACAATAGGACTCGACATCACAGGGTACAATGGAAGAAGAATCTATTTTCCCCCTTGCTACAAATTAGGAAGTAGAGCCCCCATTTAGACTTTAGACTGAGGTGAGTTGGATGGATCAAGATGAACAAGATAAGATTTTAGAAAAATAAAAATCCCCAAATCAAGACAAATCAAGATTGGAGGGAAAAGCAAGGACTTCATCAGATGTGAAAGAATCTTGGACGACAATAGTAGAGAAGAAAAAATCCCCTTTAGTAGCACAACCAATGTGACAAGAAGCTGAGCTCGTAATCCAATTTATCCATGTTTTGCTTTTGTCTTTTGTTCTATAATCAATTTAATTTGTCAGAATTTACTCATGTAAGAAATACCAGGAAGTAGTTTTTATGAACATAAGTATTTTATGTATTCAACAAATAAAGAGGTAGCAATTTTGTCCATTGGATATAGCTTGGGTAGTTGGGAGGAATGATTGTTACCCTTCCCACCCAGATTCAATTCCTTGTGAGTGACATGTTGTGCCCTTAAATGGGTCTATAAGATGCTCTTGTTGTTGAGCCCTCAATATTACGAAAATACTCGGCCTCCTTATGTTCTCTCACGAATTTCGGGAGAGTTTTCCATAGACACAGCGAGCACCGATCTCCGATGCTATGAACCACATGAAAACAAACATAGAGTTGTGAATATTTTGCTCAAAATCTAAGACTAGAAATTTTTGTAATCTTATTATAAACCTTAGTGACAATTTTTTTATAATATAATTTTTTATAGTTATAATTAAAAATACATATTAATTTTATCTAGTAAAAGTATAACAATATATTTAAACTTTGCAAAAGGTGAAAAAATTGAATATTAAATTTTATATTTAAATTTATAAAAACTAAAAATAAAACTCTAAAATGAATATTTAGTAAATATATAATTTTGAATTGATGAAAATTTATAAATATTTTATATAACTTAATTACATTACAATGAAAATTAAAGTTTTTAGAGTTTTTAATAAAAAAATGTGATTATAAATGCTATTTAAATTTTTTACAAATTTTAATTTTAATACAACATTATTATATAATACCTTAAATTTTAATATAGTAACATTAGATAACTTTATAAAAGACTTGACAGATTTAAACTTCTAATTTATGATAACCCTAAACGACTTGACATGATTTGAACCTTTGATTCCTAATTAAAGGACTTTGACATGATTTGAATCTTTGACATATAATTTAAATTTTAAAAGAATAGTATTAGCTAACTTTAAAAAATTAACATATTTAAACTTCTAATTTATGCTAACCCTAAAGGACTTGACATGATTTGAATCTTTGACTTATAATTAAAGTACTTTGACATGATTTGAACCTTTGACATAATTTTTTTGCAATAATATATTTTGAGTGATTTAATCTATCATTTTTTTTTTCACTTTCAGCTAGGTAAGGTCTTTTACTTTTGTTAAATTAAGTAAGAACCTTACTGTTTGTTGGTTAGCTAACTTGGAAAAGTTAAAACTTGAATTATTAATTGAGCCCCTAACCTAAGCTCTATATAAGGATAATCTTCAATTATGGGAAGAAAAGTTTTGATATGCAACATATTGAAAGTAACTTTATTTTATATTAATGATTATAATGATGATTATCATTTACTCAAATTAATTTTGATATTGAAAGTAAGTTTATTTTATATTAATGATTATAATGATGATTCATTTACTCAAATTAATTTTGATTTATTGAATTTTAAGAAAATATACAAGAATTTAATTGATTTGTTGTAATATTTTGTTTGTGTTGTTTAAACATTTTATGTTTTGTCATTTTTTATTGGAATATGACGATATAAATTTAGGCGAAATCACAATTTTATGTTGTTTAAATTGTATTTATGAATGTATAAATGGATTCCGAGTCTTAAAATTCTCGTGAGACACTCGCATTATACACACTTAACCACTCAAATTTGCATATCAAATAATTTCTCACTGGATTTCGGGCAAAATTAAATGGATAATATCCCCAGAAAATAACCAAAACGTAAAACGTTAGACTACAGGTTTTGTTTCTATGATGGCATAGAAGGGAGATAAATTTTCCTAACTGTTTTTTATTACCATGGACCAACTAATAAGTTATAAAGATCAATATTATTACAAATATTGTGAAATTGAGATTATGTGCATAGGTAAGACATGTTAAGAAAAAAATGGTTTTGTTGTCCACTTTTATAATATAAGAAAGGTTGGTATCCTTGTGGATTAGTTTGAGTCGTTGAGTGTTATGAATTACAAGTAAGAGGCCTCATGGTTATCTTTGTGATGTGCTTAAAATTTGTGGATCTCACTCGTTGTTCGGGCTGAATTAAGTGTAGTCTAAGTCACAAGTTTCGTTGAACCTTGAGGTTTGGAATTCGGACGAATCTCAAAAAATTCCAAAAAAATCATTCAGGTTCACTTAGGTTCGATTACGACGAGAAAGTTACGGTAATGGGTCGAGGTTACGGGTCTAAAATCTTACAGATCTTCTTCGGATATTGCAAATCGAGGGACTCATGACACTTGAGGAATTGAAGCAAAATTCGGGGAGAGCTTTTTGATAATTGAATCGCTTGCAGGATGGAAAGAGAAAGAAATCCAATAGCATATACCAACCATCTGGTCATCACTCTACTAGTCACACCCTTTTCCACCTTCTCCCGTCCGGTGATCACTCTATTAGTCACACCCTTTTCCACCTTATCCTGTCCGCTAAGGTGCAAAGCTTGGCTCTCAATCTACTATATGGAATCTTTAGTGGGCTTAAATATAGAAACCAAGTTCGCACGTGTCAGTTGGAGCAGCCCCATCCTGGAAATGAATTAGACCTACTGCTTCGAAATAGCACCAATCACCATCTATTCATATCTCGTATAATATCCTCTATGTTCTGACTTATACCCACAGACCACTTCTGACTTATACCTGCTAATATTTCCTCTTGTAACTTATACCCACAAGACACTAATATACCCGCTAATATATTATATATTAATATATAAAATTTTAATATTGTATAATATATATTATATTATATAATATTAATATTTTATATATTAGATTAGTTCTGACTTATACCCGCGCTTCTGACTTATACCTGCTAATATATCCACTTGTAACTTATACCCACGAGCCGCTAATATACCCTCTAAGTGAAACCTGCTAATATAATATATATTATATTATATATTAATATATAAAATATTAATAATATATAATATATATTATATTATATCATATTAATATTTTATATATTATATTTGTTTTGACTTATACCGGCTAATATATTGGCTTGTAACTTATACCCATGGGCAACTAGTAAGTGAAACCCACTAATATATATATATATATGAAATATTAATAATATATAATTACACCGAAGGTGTATTTTAAGGGGAGGTTTTTTTTTTAAATTTTCATCGTCTTTCCTTATCCAATAAAATATTTCCACTTGTTTGGCATATTGAAAACCGGTACACGATGTCTTCGTTACATGATGTCTCCAGTCTTTGGGTTCAACCATTGGCGGCTCCATCATCCTCACCCACCACCAACTCCAACTGTTAGCGAAAATGAACTAAAAATTTAGTCGAACGAAGACCGTTTCAGCTATGCAAAGTTGCCTCACTTCCCTTCTTGGTGGATGCAAACGATAGAAACGTTCAACCCGCCATTGATTATTTGGTTTATAGAGCATTTTCTCAATTCAACCAATCACCTGGAAATCTTGACATATATGGGATTGTCCAATATTATTTGAAAGATTCGTTGTCTCATATGTTTCTAACATCTGAAGAAGCTAATAAGCAGGGCATTTCACTGGTTGTGAAACTTGTAAGCGACGCCTACTTGAATATAAAAATTGGGATGGCTGAGTCATTGTGCGTGGGAGTGGTAGAGTACTGTTTCGGAACATTGACACGTGTCAATAGATAGTTGGACAAAGAAACCAACAAACATGTGCTGGTAGTGGTGTGCATGGAGCATGTGGTATATTGTAGGCATATGGGAAATAAAGGGAGTGGATCTGTAAAAGAAACCAGAAGGGAGACATGTCATGCGTCGGGCCCCATCACGCTTGCAGGACAACGTGTCTGGGTGGCTAATAGAGTCCTTGTCCCACCTCATTGACCTACTGATCTCTAATTTTGAAATTTGGTACTTGCTAAATGATTAATAACATGTGATGGTCACATGTAACTAGAGATTTTGGTATTCTTAGTCGATGCATTGGACTTGTCTTTTCTCCTGTAGAGTTTCCTAGTCAAAATGGACTAAAATTTAGTGACTCAATAGAAAGATGGAGAATGTGATTACTTGTTAATAATATTGTGATTTACACTTCAAAGTTATTATTAAATTGGTAAAGGTTTTACTAAAGTTATTATTAAATTAGTAAAGGTTTTGTGTAAATAATGTCTTATAAACTTTACTTTCTTTTCACATTATTATTCATATATGATCCAAGTGGATATTGGTGGCCACCCACCTATTCCAACCGACTCCTCTTGACAATTTTTAGTTCAACACATTTCTATGTAATGATGACATTTCTTTGTAATTGCGGGTTATGCATTTTTGGGGCTATCCTGAATCCCTACACAACATCCAGGTGGACATTGGTGGCCACCCACCTATTCCAACTGGCTTATTTTGAAAGTTTTCATGTCAGTACATCTTTATGTACTTCCAAGTCCGTTTTGGGGCCCTAAAAAGTTTTTTTTTCTTCCCACAATCAAACTGTAGATATAGTCAAGGTTTGAAGGAATAATGTGTAGTTCTCGAAAATACCTTTCCAATGGGCTATCACACGCCTAAAACAGAGGTCGCATGAAAATTTATGACCCCGGGAAGTTGAGGTACCAACTTACCCATCGAGGCCCACATAATTTTGTTGTTTCATCTCCTAGGGTTAGGTTTTTTGATGTATAGGGTTTTGCAATTCATGAGTAAGGTTAAAAAGGCCTTTGGAGTCTCATTGTAATCATTCCTGTCAGACGAATGCGCGTAACAACCACATCTCTTCTCAGAGATAACTACCACCATTCGAGTAAGTTGTTTTCAGTTTTGCAGTTTTACTGTTTCATCCTATTTTCTTTATTCAATAGAAGTTATTGTTCACTGGATATCTGTTGTTTTTCTTCATATATCTATGTTATTTCATTCAATCTATTATTCATTTCATTCCGTTCATAAATCTGTATTAGTGGTATCAGAGCGGTCTTCTCTTCATTTGTTTTTCTTCATGCATGTTCCTGACAAGATCTAGGTACAAGAAGTTGGGACTCAAACCAGTCGAGCCTTTG
>CBVK0102277088.1:0-10708 GCA_900067695.1 Picea abies | reverse complement strand
TTTATAGGATCTAAAATCCTATTCACGGATGAGTTGTTGTCACTGTTTCTTGTCATCGTTTCTAACATAACAGAGTGATTCAAAACTCTATTATAGAAAGGATCTGAGGTTGACAGAAGAGTTCAAGGTAGCCCGAGTTTGAGTTGTGAACGAGGTTATTCAAGAACCCTACAGAAAGAAGAAATTTGGACCTAGTAGTTCTGCATCATTTACCAATATAGATCCTTTGTGGAAATTCACTTTTGAACTATATTCTTAATGTTTTATAAGGAGTTATGTCTTATATAGATATTACGCATGTTCTCTACCTTGTACAAGGATATCTCTTCATCTCCTGGTTCCAAGGCCTTCTCTTGGTTGTAATCTGCACACCACAACCACTAGCTAGCAATGGTAAATAATAAGTGAGATCATTAACCAACAAGACTTGGAAAATACTTTGAATCTTTGTTCTACAAACTTTGTCTTTGGTTTGACTCCTTTGCACATAGCTACTCAATTGTACTAATTGTCTTCAATGCTCAAGAGACTGGGACACCAACATGGTTGGAGGTGTGGGTTCAAATCTAATTGTAGTGCCTTGCTTGTGTGATTACATTGGAATAATCGACAGATATACAGAAGTTTCATTGTACCAAGACTAAGCTTGCTAAACCTCCATTAGTTGTTGAATTGGCTTGCAGGTACTAAGTCTTACCCATTCATTGGTTCAAATCATCCCATAATTTTAATAGACCACTCATCCAACATCCAATTAGTTCACTATGCCAACCCAAACTTAGTACATCGTGGAACTCCTTGTCCATCCCTGTATGAATGACTCTTCTTGAATATCCACTTCATGAAAGACTTTGCACGATGGAGGCATCGTATTTTTATAATGAAAGGTTCCTTGTTGTTTCCTCCTTCTAAGGCGTCTTGCACCATACTCCATGCCTAACTGGTCCCAACATGCAATCCACTACGTCCATCTCCCAATGTTTTGGAACGCTCAACCCCTTGGGTCCACATGTCCATCAAATCATGTTCTCTTTCCCAAGGAATCCCAATCTTGCATAAAGGAAACTCTAGGATGGTTCAGCACTTCGTCAAATATCCAAGCATGCATCATCTAGCCTTACAATTTGTTGTCATAATTTGTTAGTTAGTCGATTAGGCAGGGGTGCCTATCGTCATCCATAAGAAAATACTTTATATCCACCCTCTCCCACACCTCAAGTCTCATTGTATCATCATCCATAAGAAAAGACTTTATAACCACACTCTCCCACACCTCAAGTCTCATTGTATTGTCATCCATAAAAAAAGACTTTATAACCACCCTCTCCCACACCTCAAGTCTCGTTATAACAACCTAAAATCAATCTCACAATAAATGTTAGTATACATATAAATTACTTAAAACATAAACTAAATTTATATCTTAAAAAAATGAATGAGAATTACAACTTACAATGTACTGTAATAAACTATTACATACAACTTCTCAATCCAAAATATAAAACCAATCCCATTCTAATTTCAATTTAGAACATGTCTAGAAATAAACAAATACTAAAAAGTATAATTGCAGTTTTCCAAAAGAATTAGTTTCACGTATAACGTTATTCAAAATATGGAGAAAAGAGAAATCCAAGTCCAATGCATTAACTCCAATAAAGGGCATTATTGATGTCAATTTATGGATCATTAATAGTATTATAAGAATAACCACCAACATCTACCTCCTTGTCAATCAAGGCAACTTGGCCATAAAAGTGTTTCATCCATTTGCATTATGCAGAGTTTCAAATTATCACCATCATTCCATTTAGAAGACATTAACTCAGTGATAGAAGGTTGATTGTTGAGGGATTCTATTAGTTCAATAATGTTTTCACTTGATCTAATGTGAAAACAATCCATGCAATTCAAATATGACACCTTGCAAAAAAAAACGTGCAATCGAGTGTGTAAAAAATCCAAAATTGTCAATGCAACAATTAATCACTAGTTGCATTAAAATACACAATGAGGTGATGGAAGAATCATTATTATCTCTCTACAACTAACTGTGTGGATATACCAATACTCACAACTGAAGTTGTGCCGAGTCATATTCCCAATGGCACATGTTTTTAACATTCCCTCAGGAAAAAGTCTCTTCGTGAGCTTTAGATTTACATGCAATTAGTAAAGCATTATAATAATGGTCGTACCATTGTATTTTTAAACGTTGTATATTTAATCACACACAGATGCGGATGTAAGGAAAGTTTCCCAAGCAGCCATGAATCTACCTTTCTGTCAGTACGCTTCTCCAGTGTAGTCACCAATCAATTATGTTGATGCAAAAACTTGATAATCTCAACACAAAACCACACTTGATAGATAGGTAAGTTTTACATCTCGTATAAGTCTCCTTGGAATAATGCAAAAAAAAAACCACAAAAAGGGACCCTACAGACGGGAATTCCATAAAAAAAAAAAAAAGGAACCCTACAAATGGCGAATTCCATAAAAATGACCCTACAAGGTGAATTCCATTAACTAAAAACTTACATATGGAAATTCACGAAAGTGATAGGTAAGTTTTACATCTCGTATAAGTCTCCTTGGAATAATGCAAAAAAAAAACCACAAAAAGGGACCCTACAGACGGGAATTCCATAAAAAAAAAAAAAAGGAACCCTACAAATGGCGAATTCCATAAAAATGACCCTACAAGGTGAATTCCATTAACTAAAAACTTACATATGGAAATTCACGAAAGTAGTTTTATCATTATGTGCCTTTGCCAAACTTAACCTTCATCCTTTGCAAGAAATTTATTAACTAACCTTTCACAAGATTTGAGTTTTGCTTGCCTTACAGAGGTCCTTCTTCACAATATTTGAGTTTTGCTTGCCTTCCAGAGGTCCTTCTTTACAATATTTGAGTTTTGCTGGCCTTCCAAAGGTCCTTCTAAACCATTTGATTGCAATGACTAGTTGGAAGTTATAAATGTGTTTTTACTACATAAGGGATGACCTCAATTATATCCAAACGTTGCCAATTAGATGCATTGTTAAATCCCGGAACAAACGTTGAAGCAATCTTAGTGCTCCTTGAAGCAATCTCAGTGCTCGGGTTCCAAGAGATTGATTTGCATTGTTGTGTTGTTAAGGATGGAAGGAAAGATTTTCAATTGATGGCTCTCTCTATACAGAAATCATGTGTGTTCTTTTCTATTTTTTTAAAATAATGGGCATTGCATATCACTCCCACCTTCAGGGTTGTTTTTGAGAATAAGAAAGAACCTTTCATAGCAGTGTGCACAAATAATCTTGTGCGAATGGTGTTATTGGAATTTGTAGTTTATGATAAGCAAAAGAGAAAATAGTTATAGATATGTGAATTTTCCCAATTAATTTTCACATTCAAGCTATGAAATTAATTGCAATTACTTTTAAAATATTAACTTGACCTCCAAGCCTACAGAGCTCTTTTATGGTATGCTCACCTTCATGACAACTGGGTACACAACGATGATGTAGAGAAGCCTCAAGAAGGGTTAAGTAGCAGCAGAGCAGCATGTGCTTATCATCCAACCATATTTGACCTCTTCCCAGCATGCCAGTCAGAAGGCAATGTGGAAAGGCAGGATGAAAATGCCCAAATCACCAGAGTGAATCAATGTATTTCTTCTTCTGTGTGATCACCTTCTAAAAATCAAAATATAAATAAATATATGGGAGTAGTTGCGGGAAACAATGTTAATGATGCATGAGCTTACTTTTTGGATAAATACGATAAATACTGTGTAAGAAGTTTCAAAACTTCTTACACAATATTTATCTAAAAAGCTTATGCATTATGACTAATTGTGAAAATCTACACACTGAAATGATAATGATATCCAAGCCAATTTCAACAACCTTAAAATGATAATGATATCCCAACCAACTCCAACAACGTTAAGAAGGTGCAATGGCAACAGGTCAATGCCTGCACTCATTGGGAATTGTGAATACGGAATAGAGAGGGTTCAATTATGTGTTGAAGACACTGAGGTGGACTGATACGACATTGGAGGTAGATGGAGGCTGGGTGCGGTTATCACTGTTATTTGTTATTGCATCGGTTTAATAATAGTTGAAGTGGATAAAATCTCTGAGCTAGAGGAGGCCAGAGGAGGCAAGTGTAATATTAGTGTTGTGTAGCAATATGAGAGATTAGAAAGAAGTGAGTGGTGAAGAGAAAGCAACAACAATAAAAAAAAACTGCAACTTTCGTTAACACCACATGTTCTTGGCTACCATGTGGATGGATTAACTAAACAAATGTCAAAAGTTATTATTACAAAATGTAGAAATTAAATAAACAAATGTCAAAAGTTATTATTACAAAATGTAGAAATTGATGTATATCTATTAACAAAGGAAACGAATGTCAAGAGGAAGAATGAACCCACAATAAGATGGTAGGACATCTGAAGGTAGAAATTAGGTTAAATTGGTCGAGGAGTTTAGGCTTTAATACCTTGCACAAAGTTCAACACACACATTAATTGCTATATTCCCTGAAGGGCATGAAATAAGAATGGCATTTAACACAAACATAGAAAATTATGTTCCAAGAAAACGGCTCCTAGGGGAAGAAAAAGAAACAAATTACCAGATAACCATGGTTCCCAACCAGTTGAAACCATCAACACAATCTCATTTGCACCAAGGAGGGGCGAACCCTAAATACATTGACATACTATGTGTGTATTAGAAGGCCCTCGGGGGTTGGGAGTCTACTATCTATTTAGAAACATGTGGATGAGTAGTGGTGCTATTTTTCATTTCTGCATATTCTTTCAGCTCGGTCAATGAATTATACTCCAGTCACCTATGTCTTTTCTAAACCACTATTTTCAACGAAGTTGCAAATCTACAACCATGTGATTCTGCCAATCCAATCAAGGAATCATCATCCCAAGGTAATCAAGTTCAGACTCTAAATTTCATTTACTGGTCCAGTTGGTGCATTTGGTCCAATTGCAAAGCAAACAGAAGAAATGACAAAGCAAACGATGTAATCCTTAGCTTTATCTAGAAAATCCAAAGCCAACTCCCAAGCATATAACTGATATCGAAATCGTTTCAAGCTCTGTCCATCAATTGTATATCGTGCACCCATTGAAAATTTGCAAACCAAGAGTGCCAAATAGCAGTATTAGGACACTAAAGGACTCAGAAATTGCAATGTTGAAAGTTTTAGAACCAAAACAAGACTAAATGTGCCGAGAATTTTTTATTTCTATGAACGGTGAGGTTTTCGACATCCGATGGATAGTCATTCTTTTCCAACATACCCGCTAATTAATTAGCAGCATGCCTACTACGGATCCTAGTCTTAAAATCTTAACCTCATCCAGTGGTACTTATCAGACACTTAAAGTTTGCTTGTCCGAACCCTACGACTGCCGTGAAAGGACCAGCTTGCATTCGGAGTGGCAGAGTTCCATCAATGGCTAAGATTAAACTTTAAAAACCATGCAAGTGCCCATCGGTAATGGAATTTGATGTGCAAATTTCCCTTCACACAGAATGATTTTCCCATCAAATACGATGGGATTATTGATAACCATTAACATCCTTCGTTGAAACTATGAAAACGGTATCGGAATTATCAAAATCATCAACGTGTTCCGTTTTGAAATTCCTACCCCAATGGAAATATGAATGAAAAGGGCCTACCACCAAAGCAACTCTGGATTTTGGTTCTTTAACAAGTCCCAGGTGGACCAATAAACCATCTCTAATCTAATTCCATATTCCAAGGTGTTAGTAGTTTTTAAAGGGTACAAAGACAAGTGACTTTGTTGTGTGTTGAATAGAGGTCCATTTTGATGGACTTCAGGATGTCTCGTTCCTTACTAAGTCACTAGTTATTAGTATATCTAATTTGTAGGCTATTAGGTTAATGGCAACCAATAGACTTGATAGGCTTAATCTCGGACCTAGCCCAAATCAAACCTACTAGTTACCGATTCCCATGGTTAAAAAAAAACAAGTATACAATGATTAATATTTCATTAGTAAGCTTTTGACTACTTCACCATGGAAAGGCCGATCTTCAATACTTCCATGCCCAAACAAATCCACATATACCTTGTATGTGTTGATGACGCTAGTTATTGTAATATGCCAGACAACTTTAGGAGTTTAAACACTTTGCAAATGAAGCATCCATAATTGATTATCATTTCCATTTGTATTATCAATTTGAATGAGGCCCATGTGAAACAATAGTGTGTAAGATGTTGCCAAGTTAGGAATTGGCAGAAAATGTAACTCCACATTTGATGTGTTGCATTAACATGATAGGCTAATAAATACAATACAAATGAGTGTTGGTCTTCCTTAACGGATGATTCTTCCTATCACCTACGACTCTTCATATTTACATTAATGTTACAATAACACAATCTCAAGAATTACATGTCCAAAAAATGTATATGCATCTTCCAACTAAATATTAATGTAATAAATTATATTAGTAATTGTTTTTGAATGTGCAAAAAGTACGATGTGATAATGTTGTATTTTAAAATTTTGTTGAAAATTGGAACAACGTGAAATGTAGAATTTGAAAACTTACTCATGCATTTGAAATATTGGTGGGATGATCTTCAATTTAGTTTGTTTACTAAACATTTGTTAAATAAATGTAATTGATGAAACTAGAAAAATAAAAAAGAAATGGTAGAGATGAGATATCAAGCTTTATCTAGAGATAACAAGATATTTAAAAATGAGAAAGGCAATAATTGCATATATATAAATGTAGAAAAGGTAAACTAAGGACATAGACTTCGTATCAAATCACATATTGTTGAAACTCGGAATTTTCTTTAAGAAAACTAAAGATCCTAGATAATAGTTTTGTAAATGTAACTGTGCTTATATTTTGAATTTTGAACTCGCTTGACAACAATTTTGCTTCCCTATGATGGAGTGCTACTAATAGTGATCAAATTTCATCGTGTCCGTAGAAATGAGTATGAGATGGAATAACTAATGTCGAGTGTTTCACATTCTAAATTTTGTGTTACTTGGTCGCTTTTGCACTACCACGTTATGCTCTTTGACATATTGCAAATGCAATCTGCGAGAAGACTAGACAACATAAATCTCCTCCCATTTTCAAGGTAGGGAGAGACACATGAACAAAGTGAAAAGGGGGGGGGGGTGGCTATTGGAATACCTCATTATAACCTTTTACAAATTTATCATTGTAACTAATTTTGCATAGATGTGAACATTATTGAGCTCAACTTCAATAACTATGAATCATTTTGATGTATGGATATTAATATGAATGTGTTTTTTTTGCATGGAATCCATTAAAAATTCAAATCCAAAGCACATTGTTTTTAGATTGCATTGTCGAACACATCTAAATGACTTTCAATTATCTAAGAATAACATAAGGACACACACTTTCATAAGGGAAACACCTTATGGCATAATAAATATTACAAACTTGAGATACATGGACTAAGGTTTAGGTGGGGTTTAGGTGGGCCTTCACTACTTATAATACATTGAAAATCTTGGAAATATGAATGGAGGGTGAGGTGCCTCTATGATCCGGATTGTGAAAGGAATGAAATGGAAAATAGGCAAGTAAATGAGACAAAATAAATTAAAGAGAATAATATGGCACACAATCAACTCTTTATTAAATGGAAAAATCCTTAGAACTACATCACGAATGGATGTCCTTCTTTACAAATGAAAGGCTCGTATATATAGTATTAACAGGTGCCTCGTAGGAGTCATGTATTTTCCTTATTTTATTGTTATTTGTTTTATTTTTCAAATACCATGGGTTACAAAAATTATTTTATTGTTATTTGTTTTATTTTTCAAATACCATGGGTTACAAAAAACCATCGGTGAACTCCATGGGTTGCAAAAATGACGTGCATGGTTTTTCTCCACTTTATTATTATTATTTTTATCCCACCAAATACCATGGGTGTATACCATGGTTTACCTAAACCATGGGTTCGTAAATTAGACAGGGTAAGAAGAAACAATTACCATGGTGATTGATGCAGGAGCATCATCATCAAAGCGCGAGTGGAGGACAGCTCAATGCCCTAGCGCACATTTTGAAGTGATTTTTGAATTTAAGAAGGGCATATCACGAAATATCTTGAAAATATTGTAACTAAAAAACATCTTAAATGTTTAGGAGTTGAACCATCGCATGAGATTGATGGGGAATGTATTTTATTTTAATGTAGTAGCTTGCAGTACAGATTCAAAGTGGTTTCTCTTATATGTTTGTCTCGAACATTGATTGTAATAAATCCTTAGTAGTTGATAGCTTTTAATTTGATAAGATAGCACTAAGGTAGTCGGAGGGAAAAGCTCTAGGAGCTCTTTTGTATAAATAAATGTATTGTTGCCCAGTAGAGGTTGTTGAAGAAGACAATAGCTAAGATTATTGTAGCTGAAGATTATTGTTGCTAAGAGTTGTAGTTGTAGTTGTTAAGAGTTGTTGAGAGATGTTGAAGATCATTGTATGAGTCCATGTACATATCATTTGAATGAATATAACAGAGAAGCATTGATCCACATGTTTGGTGTTGTTGTTACTGTGTCTATCTGAATGAGTGAATGGTAGGCTTTTTGTTTAGTTGCAATTCTCTATTATTACTTGTTCTTATATTATGAATGTATTTACATGGTTGAGTGTATGAATCTATGAGATATTAGATAAGTTTCAATTATTTCTCTTCTATGAGCTTATGCAAGGAATGCATAGTGTCAGCAAGGTGTGCCTTGACAGAGTCTATCTCAACTCAAAAGCTTAGAAGAGATAACGTGAAACTTTTTTTTTGCAAGGAGTGCATAAGTTTTTGCAAGGTGTGCATTGACAGAGTATTTTTTGACTCATAAAGTCAGGAGGGATAGCTTGAAGGTGTGCGCAGGTGAAAACACACTCAGAGTCATATTGTTCAGAAGGAACAATTGAGTCATATAATAACGGTTGCAAGGAGTGCACAGTCGCCCATCAAGATTTAAGTTGAAGGAAGTTTGTTGCAAGGTGTGCATAGAGTCGATACTTGGCTAAGTATTGAAGAAGTCATTATGAGAGGTTCAGAGTGTCGAGGAGGAACAAGTTCAAGAGAGATAACTTGGAGCTTTGTATGCAAGGAATGCATATTGTCCACAAGGAGTGCGTCGACAGAGCCTTTTGACTCAGAAGCTCAGGAGGAGTAACTTAAGAGTATTTATAGAAGAGTTTTGACTCAGAAGCTCAGGAGGAGTAACTTAAGAGTATTTATAGAAGAGTGCAAGAACTGTTGCAAGGTGTGCAAAGTCGCTCACAAAGAAGCTAAGTCATGGAGGAAGACCTGTTGCAAGGCATGCACAAGGTCAATTTTTGACTAAGTGTCGAAGAAAACTCTCTAAGGAGTAAAATTTTGAAGGAGGAAAAAGTTCAAAAGATATAGTGAGAGAGGAATATCAATAGGGAGGATCCCTTTAAGATTTCACAAATTAATGAGCAAGATCCATTCAGGTGGAAGAGGGATCGTTCCAAACCGTCAGATCTGGGAGAATTGCACAGAGGATAGTCGTGGAGGCCTACGACACTCTGTAGTTCAGAGGTTTTAAAGTGTTTGAGGAACAGGGATTGTCGAAGTCCTCAAGCCACGAAGTAATCCTAGTCATTGGTTGTGAGGAGGATACGTGGAAGCGGATGAGAAAGTTTGNNNNGCGGATGAGAAAGTTTGTGGGGAAGAGCTCTGGAAGATTTGCGCAGAGCAAAAGTTGATTTCAGCCAAGTCGCGAAGAGCGAGGAGAACTGGACCATCAGATCTAGAGAGGACACATGGCGGAGATCCACAAGTTTCGTAGGAAGAATCCTTTGGAGGGAAGGCGAAGGCAAAGTATCCAAAAACTCCTGAAGGCTGATCTAGAGAAGGAGATCATGGTCATTGATCTGAAGTAGACGCGTGTCATTAGATCGCAGAGGGAAAATTCCAGCCTTTAATTGTTGGAGCACATGGCACTCAATCTATCGCTTGAGGTGTGAAGCACTTCGGGAGGAAAAGGAGTTGGAACGTTTGGAACTCCCGAAATCCAAAGTCTGAAGTGCCTTTCAGGGTTTAGCCCCAGGTCATAGCCTGAGGTTGCGTGTGGAGAGGGGCTAGCAGAAGGAGCTAGCACCTGTAAAATTCAAAGTTTAAAAGAGCGCTAAGAAAGAGGCGTGCAGGTTCTATATGACCTGTGCCTAAGGTGATAAAAGGGCATGTGTTAAACCGTATTGGGGGCTAGCAAGGTCCAGAGGAGCTAATTTGACTCAATCTTGTGTAGATCCTTGGCCGGAAGGTTGCGCAACCCCTAGGAGGGGAGGGGGGTTGCATCAAGTGGTATTAGAGCCTCAATTTTCTTGTAGATGTAAGCAAAGAAGAAAGGAGACAAAGAAGATAGCCTGATATCATCAAGTGGTATCAGATACATCGAGTGGTAGCTGTGTAAAGGAGAAAAATTCATCACCATGATGCCTAGAAAACGTGTAGAGCCACCTGTATCAAATCAAGTTGTGGAAAGGGAGATGAGAGAACTTCATGCAAGGTTATATGCTATGGAGACAGCACAAAGGAGAGCACCTGATGTTGGAGACATCACTGATGCAAAGAATGAAGAAGTAGAAGTTGAAGAAGTTGTAGTAGAGGATG
>CBVK0102277085.1:0-10884 GCA_900067695.1 Picea abies | reverse complement strand
TTNCANGTGTATTGATGATATGTTTCCCTTTATTGTTCTCTAAATCATAGTCTGAGTCAGGTTCTAAATATTTTTCTTTGAGCTCAGTCACCAATGATTGTTTCGAGTGACATTTATTGATGTTATGCCAAGGGAATTTGTGCAACTCACACCACTTTCTGGTGTCCTTATTCAACTTCCCATCACCCTTCTTAGCCGATGGCTTGGACTATTTTTCTTGAGATTGACTCTCCTTGCTTTGTCCTTTGTTTTGAGAATTAGGGTTTCATTTTCCATGCTTCTGTTGTGGTGTATTTGCAAACCCAAAATCCCACTTATTTCGCAGCCTATATTTCCACTCTATTTTGACAACATATCGATAGGCGGCTCCCAAGAAGGATATATCCAATAAATCCATCTATATTTGAATGTATTTTTGTAGGCCACTACAATACTTCAAAACCAGGTGTTGCTCGAAGTCTTTGATACTTAGCTTTGAGCACAAGGTATGAAAAATGTTGGTGTACTTCGACCGTCTAGTCTCTCTACTACCACAGAGTTGTCCATATTGTGTATCGATCATTGTTACCCCCCCATCCTAGGGGTAACTAAATAGATTATGTATTGAGGCCTATAGGTAGTAGGAATGGAGTGTCAAGAGGTGGATGGACAATGCAACCCACTGGGCTCCTCTTCTTTACCATGCTCCACCATAATCATCATTGGAAGAGTAGCCTCCACCACACTGAATTGATCCACAGAGGGTGATAGGTCTTGCTTCATGAGGTAACTATTCAAGTTTCATGGTGAGTATCATTTAACACTTGGGGCATTTGGATAGGTTTCAAAGGTTTCTTTCTAATTATGAAATGTTTGGTCAAAAGTTATGATTTTTACCATTTTTCACCTTGGTGTTTATCCTAGGTTTAGTAGTAATTTCTCCACCCACGGGGAAAGAGGTGCTACTAGGGGTCCTTCTTGATGGTTAATCGTTCCACTCCCAACCATATTTCATCACTTTTCATCTTCATTCCTCTTTGTATCCTCATCTTTTGGGTTTTGGGGTTACATGTACCCCAAAAAGGGCTTGTACCGCATTCTCTTATGGGAAGAAGGGGATAAATGACTAGAGATGTTTGTAGTTAGTGCTAATAAATAAATGAAAATAAAAAGTAGCCACCATCAAAATGCAGTGGCAAGGATACAAGGGATACAAAATCCATAGTCCAAAATCTTCATCTCTACCTTTCTAGGCACTTGCCCTAAGTCCTAAGTGTGAATGAACAGCTCATGTCCTATTTTAAGAGGACTTATAAGTGTCCCACTTGAAAGGAAACACATTTAATGCACAAAATCAAGAAACCTTGTAAAGGGGACTTGCAAACTATCTAAAGAAAATAAAGAAAAAGGAAATTATAAGGCTTGGAAAAAGGTTGTGCCCCAAACGAAAGGTAACTCAAGGATGCAGGGCACCCCACACAAAGGCACCCATGGAAATGAGACCATATGAGACCTTATTTGGTATGTAGAGGACCAGTGTATCCCTTGGCATCACTTCGGGAAAAGGAAAGAGAAAAGTGTGAAAGAGTACACCATCGAGTTTAGAAAAATGGTTGGGTATATCTCCCAATAACTCAGACATACTCCTCAAGTATTTGGGGGGTCTACATAGCCATTTACAAAATAAAATGATGCTCTTTAAACATAGCAAAGTTTATGAGGCCTATGTGCAAGCACATTACCTAAATAATATATGCAATAAGAAAGGAAAACCAAGTGGTTCCAAATAGAAATACCATCAAGATGCTCTTGAGGGGAAGAAGAAGTGGAAAGGAAAGGAAAAGAAGACAACAACCAATGCACATTAGTACAAGGAACCAAACAACCACTGCACACTAGTACAAGGATCGAAAAAATCACTACAACCATTGTAATATCAATGGTCACATTGAATATAAGTATTGGAAGCTACATCCAGAGCTAAATCCAAAGAACCATAAGAAGTATGCCAAGAAGAATAACTTTCTATCCATGGATTCAAGCAACCTGGTGGAGAGAAACTCTGATGTGGATGAAATTTATTTCTTAACTATAGTGCAAAAGGAGGTGAACTTGAGTATCTTTCATCACAAGGAAGAGAAAGATCTGATTAAACTCTTCCATGTTAAGATCTAGGTCAAGAATACAAAGGTGGATGCTCTATGCAATTCCAATTCATAGGCCAACCTCATAGCAGAAGATATGGTCAAGAATCTTAGATTGGAAATTCATGATCATCCTAACCCATATCCATTGGGATGGGTAAATAAGGATGTATATCTCAATGCCACTAAACAGTGTAAGAAAAAATTTGTTATAAGTGTAGAATATATTGATGAACTGGAGGTATATGTAGTACCACTTAATGTGTTTGGTGTAGTGTTTGGAAGCCCCTTCATGCATATGAGGGATGCAATCTTCATGAGGAGAGAAAACTAGTACCTCATGATCAAGGTTGGGAATTCTTGTATATTTAATGCACAAAGGTAAATCCAAGATCTCTTAACTAAGTGCTAACCAAGCCAATAAATTGATTAGTTCTAACAGGAATTTTGTATTTATTTTCTTTGGAGAGAATCGGTAAAAGTAAAAGTTTCTTTGGAGGGATGTACTAAAGAGAAAAAAAATCAGTTGGAGGAGTTGTTGCAAGAATATAGAGAAGTGTTTTAGGATCCTAAAGGGTTATCACCTAAGAGGGAAGTGGCGCATGAGATACAGTTGTTATCTGACTCCCCATTTCCAAATAATGGGTAGTATAGACAATCTATTCTAGAAGTAGATGAAGTGAATAAACAATTGCAGTAGTTTTTGGAGCAAGGATTAATTTGACCAAGCACCTCACCTTGTGGGTCACCTATCAGCATAGTACCCAATAAGTATGGGACTTGGTGAATGTGTATCGTCTGCAGAGCTTCAAAAAATATCACCCTCAAGAATCAATGCCCTTTGCCCAAGACCGATGATTTGTTAGATCAATTGCAACATGCAAAGTACTTCGCCAAGTAGGATCTCAAATCAATATACCACTAGGTATGATTTAAAGAAGAACATATATGGAATACCATATTCAAGATAAGGAAAGATATATATGAATTTTTGGCAATGTCTTTTGGTTTATGTAATGTTATGCATTTGATAGATGATGTATTGCATCCCTTTCTAGATTCATTTGTGATAATGTACTTAGATGATATATTGGTTTATATCTCTATGTGGGAATAGCATATAGAACATATCATGTAAGTGTTAGAGACTGTGAAAAAACATCAGATGTTACCTAAACTTAATAAATGTGAGTTTGCTCAACAAACATTGGTGTATTTTGGGTATGTGATTGGTGGAGGGGAACTGAAGATAAATCCCATGAAGATGGAAGCCATCCTCAAGTGGAAACTTCCTACTAATTTCACTGAAGTTGGGAGTTTTTTTGGGGTAGAATATAACCTATATAATTTTATAACATCCTTTTCAAATGTAGTTGTGCCACTTTATGCCATAACAACCAGTGATAAGAGTTTTCGGTGGGGGAAGAATCAGCAGAAATATTTCAATGAACTAAAAATGAAGATCAGTTAAGCACTAGTTCTTACATTTCCCAACTTGTAAAATCCCTTCACAATGGAGACAGCTGAAAGTGGATTTTCTATGGGAGTAGTCTTGATGTAGGGAGGTAATCTTGTATGCTATCATTCTGAAATGTTTCATGGTGGAGTTACAAACTACCCTATGTATAATAAGGAACTTTTTTCCCTAGTTCAAGTTGTTAATAAGTGGAAGAACTATATTATGGGAAAGGAAACCATTATCCACATTGATCATCAACCACTACAGTATCTATAGGCCCAAAGTAAGCTTCAACAAACCAAACATTGCAAGTGGATGGGGTTTTTGTAACAGTTTCATCTAGTCATCAAATATAAGAAGGGTGGCACTAATAAGTTGGTAGACATGATTTCAAGGCCACCCACATCCAATATTTGAGCTTTGGGAACTCTTTTCCAGATGGATAATTTTAACCATGATTCATACAAAGAGGCATACACAAAATATGAGGACTTTAAAGAGGTCTTTAAACAACTACAAAGATAAATTCATGTAGAAGAAGGTGACAATAAGGTTGACTATAATATTTAGAATGGGGTGCACTACAAGATATACAAGCTTAGTGTTCTTAAAGGTGAAATATTGCAGCTTATCAAAGAGGCTCACGCCTCTAAGGTTGTAGGAAAGTTTGGTGTTGGGAAGATAGTTGCCAAATTATAGAGTATATGTATTGACCCAAAATTAAATAATATGTATCTTAGCTTATTAGAGGATGCATATTGTGTTATACTAGTAAGGCCAGTAACAAAAAACAAGGTTTATACCATCCCTTGGTTGTACCCACTAGACCCTAGGATAAAATCTCCATGGATTTTGTGGGTGGTTTTCCAACAACTAGGAAGAGACATGACTATTTTTTTGTGATAGTTGATAGGTTCAACAAGATGTGCATTTGTATGCCTTGTAAAAATACCATCAAATGATAGGAAGCAACAAACATGTTATTTGAAAAGGTCTGGGTGCACTTTGGGATACCAAGGAGCATCATCTCAAATAGGACACTAGATTTCTCAATGACTTTTGGACTACACTTTGGGAGAAGATGGACACCAAGTTGAATATATCTACACCTTTCCATCCACAAACAAATAGGGAGACAGAATTTGTCAACACGACATTGGTTTATATTTTGAGGGGTTACAATTAGAAGCATCCAAAGACCCGGGATGAAAATTTGATTTATAGTCAACACTCCTATAATAGAGCGGTCCATTTTTCTACTAGCAAGCCCCCTTTTGATAATTGTTTGGATATTTTCCACCATCACCCTTGGATTTTGTATATGGACAGCAAGAAGGAGTGACAGAATACATAATAGGAGATGCATTTGAATCATAAAAAAATGTTGAAAAGATTAGGAAGATCCATTTTCAAGTATAGGAGACATTGAAGAAGTCATATGAAAAATACAAGGTCTAACATGATCAACGCATAATTGAGAAAACATTCAAGGTGGGTGATAGAGTTTGGTTGCATCTGAACAAAGAAAGGCTACAGGGTCTTCGTAAGAAGATCATGAATCTATGGTATTGGAGAAATCTTCTCAGTCACTTCACTTGAGCATCCATTATAACAAGGATGAATCCATGTATTCCTCAAAGGATAAATAATTATTATTATTCATTATTCATTTACATACCTTGAGATACAATGAGCGTGAATAGAAATACACTTAGGGGTGATAAGTCATGTCCTTGGAAAAGGGCATGATTTATCATTATTACATATTAATGATATATTACACAATAATCATCCTATGACTAGTATTACATCATATTTTCCTTATGACTATTATAACATAATATTTATTTCTTACATTATGATAATAAATGTAATATACCTCAGGTATATTGTAGTATGTTCCTTTTAAAGTATTGGAGAAGGTGAGTGATAATTCATATAGACTCAGTCTACCCCCATATATGTGCATTTACTCAGCAGTGAATGTGGAAAAATTGAAACTCTATAAGTCTTTCATGTTGGATCAAGAAACTGAGGGGCGGCTCCTACCTACCATAGAGGACTTAGCTTCATAAACTTAGGCAAAGTTGTCAAAAGATATAGTTTTTCAAAACAAGTCTAGAACTACTAGACATGGACAGCATGAACTCTAGTAAATAGGGTTGAAAGGGAAACATCTAGGCAATGCCAAATGGTACTCTAGGGTGAAGGTAGAGGAAAATTTTCCTCACCTCATTTAGTAAAAACATTTGAGGACCCAAAGCCTTACTAAATTGAGAGGTATGATCCATAATGGATCATTAATCATTTATCATCTATCTTGGTACTTTATGGGAGGAAAAATTGGAAGAATTGGCTTGTATGTCCTATTCTAGGGGTAGGTCCCAATTTGGTGATTTGGGGTCTGAAAACTTCTAGAGCCCATTTGAAGCATCAAATGGAACTTTTGGGGGTCAAAACTTTATGAGCTTAGATATTACCCTCTTGATGTTGTTCTACACACTGTAATATTTTCAATGGTGCAAAAATAACCTCAAACAAAGTTCGTTTATAGAAGTTATGCCTCCCACAAGTTGACCTAATCTGTTGACCACCATGGTACCAAGTGGATGCCACATCAATCCCCGTTACTCACACATGTGGGGCTATTCATGTGTGGAATTTCAATAATATTATATAGGTCCAAAAACCTAACACTAATTCAGGGTTGAGGCATGCAAAACCCCTAACCCTAACCCTAGATGTCTATCAGACTATGTCAAATATGGGGTTGCTAGGAAGAGAAGGGGTTCCAATCTTTTGGTATTGTCATTGTTCCATAGTTGATCAAAGCATATCGAAGTGGGATATTGAACCTTGATAAAGGAGGTAAAATATATAGTATAAACTATTCAGTGTATAGTGTCCATGGAAACTCCATAGTGAGTGCCCATTTCTTTGTACTTGCATTTCATAACTAAGAAAAAGAGTGCAGAGCATAGACCTCACCTTCTAGTTGGGCTCCCTCCCATGTTGGGTTTCCTAGGTCACATCTTGTGTTGAACATTTGTGTGGAAGGTATCTTCATTTCCTGTTCTTTCATTTTGGTTTCATTTATTTCCGTAATTTTGGGCATTGGTCTAGTAATAATAAATCTAAGATCTAAGATAATAAATTGCATAATAAAATATCTCAGAATATTGTAACATTTGTTGTGACAAATTGTTCCAATGGAATATCCATGCTAGTTTATAGATTTGGATTCCATGGATAGTCACATGAAACTATCATTATCAAAGACACCAAAAATAGTGGAAGCATTTGAGAAAGCTCAAAGGTGTTATTTGTTGTGATGGTTCCATTGTAGAAAAACAATAGGCAAACAATATTTGAATTGGGTAAATGTTGGATAGGATAGGTAAAATTTAATGGAGAAGGGATTAACAAAGGATATTTGGGTTTTTTGACCTTAAAAATGAAGACTTTGTATCACTGGATGGCCTTTTCCAATGCTATAGAGGAGGGAAAATGGATATAATGGTTGTAAAATCCATTGATGGGACTACTATTGGAAGTCATAATCAAAGTCTATGAAGCTCACATTTTTCGAGGCTAATAAGGTATAAATGAGAAGGTTTATGGAATGCCCACTCAATTATTCTAACCATGAGACAAGGATCCACTAAACAACACATTAAAATTCCAATTCTAAAGAGACCATTGTACCATAATAACATGAAATGGTCTTTAATAGAGGTTTGGAAAAAATTTGAAATGCAAGCAAGAGTGAAATAATTAATATGAAATAGAATATATAAGCATGGATTAACAGATGTCGTGGCAACCATGTGACCATATTTAGAATTAATCGTAACACAAGAACCACATGTAAATACATATATATGCATAGAAACAAATAACAACAAATTGTAGATTCATAAATCGAAATAGAACAATTACGTTTTAACAAAAGATAGTCCAAGAAATTGGTTGTAAAACCAATTTCCACCCAAGCATAGGCATCCAATGCAAATGCCACCCCTATTATGGGCTATGAGGCCACCAACATGCTTCTAGCTCACTCAATCCAACCCATTTTCTCTCATGGCTCGACCAATATACTCATTATAGAGAACTCTAGGCAATTCATCCAACCATCAAATAATCATGGCACTCCCTTTCAGTACCCTATACAACACAAGGAAGATATTCCCTTTTTTATCTACTCCATGGTCCCTCGAGGATATCCTTCTCCTACAATTCTCCTGAATGTAGACAAAAATAGTTTAATATGTTAAATTAATGTTGGGAATAGACTAAAAGAAATAAACATGTTTCTTAAGAGACCAATGAGCAGTAGTAATACATTGGGTAAGGGATTCCTAATTTTCTCGACCTTTATGCTCACTTAAAATCATCTATCTCTCATCCAAGGTCTGTAATTACTCTTTGGCAGTGCTAATCTTTGTCAATTTCCATATCGTTCATGGTTATCAGGGGAGAACATAGAATGAAAATTATAGAGCATGAATGTGTGAATGTGATAGAGTGAATGAGAATGAGAGAGTTGAGGGAATGATGGTCGGCATTACTTCTAATAGGAGAATCAAGTACTTTTACGCTTCACCATAATTATTGTGCTCAACTTATGTTGTAATGCCCCCTCTTCTTGACAAGGTTATTGAAAGACTTAGTATTCTAGTCACCCCACTAGACTATAGTCTCATGGGAAAAAGGGGGATAAGAGGTGCAAAAGTGGTCACTAAGGAGTAAAAGGTTATATTATTAAAGTGAATTTGGTAAAAAACAGTTAAAAAAGGTTAATTGACTTAGAGGAGGAAATAAAGTAATACTTTAGAAGTCAAATGAAAATTAGAATATGGAGGTATAAAAGAGAGAGGAGGGGGCCTCACTCCTCATTCGTGTCATTTTCACTTAACATCTTTGAGCTCTGCAGCTTGAACGTTTTGATAGTTTTGAGTAAACAAACCCTAGAGATCATCAAGGAGGTGAAATATTCCTATGTTACTAATCCAAGCTTGGACAAGGTGGTGAAATATTCCACCCTCACCATTCTACTCAGTTTCATATTCATCTCAGGACGTATTGTGAAAATAGGGCACAGGTTTGGGGGGTTTTCTGCAGACTGAGCGCATTGTTGGAGAAAGGAAGGCTCAATTTTCTTAGGAGGAGATAGATATGAAGACAAACCCTTTCCAGAATGGTTTTCCATCACCATAGTGCCTTATATCATTAGTGTGTGTGGGGTTTTATCTCCATATTGATTTATTATTACATTGGGACAAAGTTTTTGAAGGAGGGCGCACTATCATTTGTGGATCCAGTGAGTTGGAGGGATAGATCACTCATAACAGTTGAAGAAGCTCACTCTATGTGTTTCCCATCACCAAATCTATATATCTATAGCCTTATTTCAGTGTTTGGAGGGCAGAACAGAAGACGTTGAAATTCTTAGGGGTTTCCCAGCCAAGAGGCGCACAACTCATCCAAATCTGGGTGCCATTATTCAGAAGGGAAAGAAATTGATCTTGTTCAGACTTGCATGCTTCTATTGGAAGGATAGGAGGACTCACAACTCCCATTACTTGTATTTGGAAGGCATCTTCAGCCTCAGCTTCTATATTTCTTCTTATTAATCCAGATATGTATATCTCTTGTATGGAGAACAACTTATTAAATAAATAAAGGTCAGATCTGAAGTTGCTTTGTTATTCTCTTGTGTTCTCTCTCTTATATCTTGTTATTTCCATCTATCGTTGTGCCATGTTCCTATTTATATGCTATAAAACTCAACAAAACATCTTCAGTGCAACTTTGAGAAGCAACCTACAAAATATTCAAACAAACAATTCAAACAAATAAGAATCAAACCCTTAAGTTCCTAGCAAAAATGCTTGGGAACATTACAGTGGTATGAGAGTGAATTCCTTTGCTAGGCTATGATTAAAAATAATTCTCGGGAGGAGAGGTCGTCGGGGACAGCCTTTATCAGATATTTCGAAAGAAAGCATGGGGGAAACTCATGAAACATAGAATGTAGTGTCAAAAGAAGCAACAATTTTAGCTAAAAAGGTGATTCAAATAGTGAATGATACACTTCAAAACAATCGGGTTATTATGCAGCATAGCCTAGAGGAGATGCAGAATCATTTGTCTATGGGACAGGCATAACTAAATATATCCTTTGCAAATTTTTATAAAGGATAGGAGAAAATGATAGTTATAATGGAGGAACAACACAAGCATCAGGGTGTCCTCTCTCAATTCTTGATGGAGAAAATACATGGCAAGGACCCACCCCTACTTGGAGGAAACCAAGGCGTTGGTGGATCTCAGGGAAGAATAGGTCATGATGAGGAATCTGGGCACAAAGATCATAGAGACGACCCCAAATCATCTAGAGAAACACATTCTCATTCCCACATGGCCAGCGGGACCACACCTAGGCCATATATGCCTACCTTCTTAGTGGTGCGGCCAAGGGACACAAATGCCTTTGGGAATGGAGGCATTGAGGATGAATGGGAGGATATGGAAAGAGCATATAACTCTTCAAGTCCAGGTTTCGGAAGACAGGTTTCCTTGGAAGATTATTTCCACATCATGTACAAGCGGAAGTCTAAGGGACACTACAGAGGTGACAATGATTTAGGGCGCAAGGTAGGAAGAATAAAGATGCCCCACTTTGATGGATCAAGTCAAATTTCAGTTAAGTCTTAGGTACAAAATATGGATTCCTACCTTCAGTTGAACCCAATAGAAGAGGAGAAGGCCATCAATTTTGCAACATTACACTTGAATGGTAAAGCACATGACTGGTGGTTTCATGGGATGACCACTCTGGGTCATGAACATGTCACTTCATACAATGACTTCACCCAAAGACTCATTGACATATTTGGCAGGGAGGATCTAGAACTTCATTTCAAGGATCTCACGCAGATTAGACAAATTGGGTCAGCAGAAGCATTCATTGAGGAGTTTCAGAGAGTAGCAGTTATGGTGCCAAATATTCAAAATATAGGTTATTGATGATGCACATAGAAAGTTTGACTGGAACTTTGTGTGAATGGGTTAAGGCTTTCAATCCTATAACTTTGCAGGATGCTATTGAGCGCACCAAAGATTTGGTAGGGAAAGCCTACAAAAACAAGGTCACACCTAGAACCTCAATCATTCCAAGAGGGCGAGAAACCAGACAGTTTGAAAAGGGAAAAGGGAAGATGCATGAAGATACTAGAAGGGAATTAATAAGGAAGCAACTATGCTTTACTTGCAAAGAGCCATGGCATCCAGGTCACA
>CBVK0102277002.1:0-18060 GCA_900067695.1 Picea abies | reverse complement strand
TTCTGCAGTTTTATTTATCTCATTCTCAATAATAGAATTTATAGAAAAAAAAATCATAGAAACAGTTGCTAACAATCTGAAACTAAAATGGAAATGATTTTGGATAGGTTGCAAGAAATCTGGAACTGCAAGTATTGAGCCCTTTCAAATCTAGAAATGCATTGTCATCCGTTGCCAAGTGTTCTAACAATTGTTCCTCTTTTCTTCATTTCTGCAATTGAATCTGGAAAGGATATTTGATCAACATGTTCCTTGAAATCATGAGGAAAACTCATTTACATCGATCCTCATTTCAAATCCGGAGTTATGTTTCACTGCTAAAATCTAGGACCAATTCCTTGAAACCCTTGATTTGTTTTAGATATGCCAATATTCTCTCCTTTTGCTAGTTCATCATTGACTTGGAACCTGGAGGATTTCGTGCCAATAATATCTTGATGCAATATGCTAGAGAATCTGATCTTTATTACTAAATCTAGATATGTGATTTGCTATAGAGCCAATTATAACAGTTGATATGCCAGAAACTTGGTCAAAGGTGATGATCTGCGCCTACAAATGTTGGATAATTAGTTGATATGAGGATCTGGATATTACCTTTGTGTTTTAAAATAACCCCTAACCTTATCCTTTCGCGAACTGAGTGCCAGACTTCACCTGAAAATACTATGTTTTTAATACTCTGCCACTAAATAAAAACTAAATACAATCTTCATTCAATCCCTGGAAATCTTCTTGGAATTCATTTCAAGACCGAATTGCAGATCTTTAGTTGCCTTCGATGTTCTTTAAATGCTCGAATTGATACCCTGAGTTGATCGTTTGTTGCCTAAGTATCTGGAAATTGCTGGAAGTAAGAAACCATATTTAATGTCATTGAGCAGTAGTTTTGCTTGTCAAGCTTCTCACTGTGAACCTTTATTTCTCATGCCTTAGATTGTGCTGTAGCAATCCTGAATGATTGGTTTCAATCTCCATGCCATCCAATTGGCATAGCTTTCATCATGGACTTTGTGGAAATTTGATGACAGCCTGGGCGTTGCTTGTGCAAATTTTACCCCCAACACCGAGTATTTGGAGTGAGAATATGTCGAGCAACCTCGCGACGAACCCCATCATCACCTCCTCGAATAAACAAAGAACTCACACTTGTTTTTCTGAATTTAGGAGAGAATTAGCAAAGTCAGGGGCAAAGGCTTCCTATTGTTTGTAATTGCAACCATATTAAAAACTATCCAGGTTGAATTGCAGTTCCATATGTGATGATGACCAGAGATATAAGCAAACAACATATGAGTATGCTAATAATCCTTTCATCTATATGAGTATGCTACTATGTTTACAACAAAATATCTTCGGGTTCAAGCTTGCTATAGACCATTTAGATTACAAATCTGAAAACCAGAATTGTCAGAAGCAATTAACAATCTTTTCTTCACAAGTACTGGTATAAATCTGTTGTGTTCACTCTAGAAGCTATTTCATATATAGTGGATTGTATGCCCCAACTTATTAGCATTAGATGAGGTATAAGATGACAGTGATTTTTTTTTAAGCATCACGGAATCCTTGCTCAATTTCTGAATAAAAGAACCTGATACGTGCTCTTGACAATATCTTCATGCACAAAACGTCCAAAGTATTTAATCCCAATTTCTAAAACAAAACTTGTTTTTCTTTCTCTGTCAGGTTCGCAATTTGTTCCCATAATAGTGGGATGGATCCCCTTACTTGCACATAAGATGCTAGATACCATTTGCCTCCAAGATTTGTTCAGTTTCCACAAAGTTAGCAACATTTCCATCTAAATCAGCTCCTCTGCGCCACATACGAGTCCCTGTTCGGTGCATGCATCTCCGTGCTATCAAAGTCACATTCAAAGTTGTTTTTTCAAAAACTTTCTGAAAGCTTTCTTGAATCACAGGGAGTATATATGGATCGAGCTTGCTTTGAATAAACTCCTCTATCATGTGTTTGTTCCAGAGATATTTGGTGTCTGCCACCTCAGCATTCCTCCTGTCACCACGTTGATCATTTGAACACATCTTTTGATACCTGCATATTACTTTGGCACCTGGCAGAAGAGCGTTAACAACCTGCATTTCTTATTGTATATTTTTTTTACCTTTATGGGACTTATACCACATGGAGGAGAAAACCCTATAATTTACTCTTTATATATACAAACCTTTTCAGTTACAGTCGAAGTAGTGATCCCAAGGTTACGCACTTGTGTTTGCCGTTGGTGCTTGGGCGTTGGCTTGTTATGATGTTGCTAACCATTGGTTGTGTTGATAGCTAGATGCTCGATTGGATATAGAGATTTACCCCTGGCCAATATTTAGTCTTTTGGTGAAAATTTTAATATAACCTTGTATCCTGTAAGAGGCCCGAGAGCGATTTTGGCTCTAAAAATAAACCAAAAGCTGCAGGTCAATCTGCTCGCTCTGGTGCTGGTCAGTCTTTTGAGACTGAGACTGCTTCAACCGCTACTATAGGTAGTGGTGAGGATGCTTCTTCGACTGCATTCGGATCATTAACTGATTCTTCAATGGATTAAGCTAGGTCACCAATATAACCTTGTACCCTGTAAGAGCCCTGAGAGCTATTTTGGTTCTTTCTAAAAATAGACCAAAAGCTGAGTATAAAACCAAATTTTGGCTACCCAAAAACAAATTCAAAAATGCAGAATTTTTCCCCAAGCTAAAACCAAACTTTTTCTACCCGAAACCAAATTCAAAAATGCAGAATTTTTTCCCAAGCAAAGCTTGAGAGATCAGTGATGAAGATAATTTATTTTACGACATCCCAAGGAGAGGTGCTGAGAGTCATTTCTCAACTTTGCATTTTCACTATGCGCCACGAGCAATTTGCTTTAGGGTATTTTTGAAAATATTTTTGCAAGAACAATATTCTTTTCACCTCCCAATTCATCATATAGATATCAATCAATATCCTGATTACCCTATAAATTATAGGGTCCTAACAGGGAGCACGCTGAAGGAGTGGACCCGTCTTCCCTTAGTAGCATGGGCGTGCCATAGAGGTTGAACAAATCCATTGCCACACCCACAAAGATTTGTGACTATCAACATAAAGGGAAGCATGAGAGAAGGGGTGTGCACCCAAGGATGGGGTGCACTGGTCCAAGAAATAAACGGTTGATGGGCGCATGGACTTAGATGGGCACCTTGAGTCCACATATGGGTGCGATGATTGCTTGAGTGTGGCGATTCGCAAAGAGGTGCAATGCACTGAAGAGACGCGACATTTCAAACAAGTGACTCTTGGAGTCCATATAAAGGCAAGGGCACACAACAAAACGAAGGCAAGAAAAATCAAGTGTGAGTAAGAGATGGAGCTCTAAGGCTGGGTTCACTAAAGGGGCGCACCTCAGGCTAAGGCAAGGAGGAAAAACAGTAGGAGAATCTTGGTGGGACAAAATCGTAGGTCTGGATAGTTCTGAAATGTAAGGCATAGTCATGAGGCTCTACCCATTTTTGTAACTGGGACAATAGCGCCCTCTTGTAAATATTTCTCTTTGTATAAATAAATGAATTTGGGTATTAGGCATGGTTCATATCGCCCGCACTTTATATCTATCTCTTCTGTTCTGCATTTTTTTTTTTGTATGTCGAATTGACTAAATTTTAAACTAAGTTAACAATTGTATAAGTATACAAATGAGTTACATAAAGTAAGGATGTGACTCACCCGTAGCCTATAATGAAATATGGGTATGCTCTAGGTGAATAGGCATAGTCTGGGTGAAGTATTCTTGGTTGAGTCAAGTTGCCAAGGGAGAACCACCACGGTGTTGCACGCCAACAAGATACCAAGGTTGGACTTGGGCATGACTTTTGGGGGCGTGACAATTTCTATATTAAAGAAAAATATTTATTTCATCAATTATGGTTTCTACATTAAAAAAAAAATGTTTATTTTGTAAATTATTCCTAAAAATGGTTGTCTATTTCATAGAAATAAGCTTGCAGCGGAAAATTTTAATGTACCAACCACAGAAGTACCAACCACAGAAGAGAGGAGTCTCTAAGAGTTCCTTTGAGCTTTGAATATTTGTGATTTCAAGTTCTTAGTGAGAAGATCCCCTTCAGATATGTTTTGATGAGTTTGAATATTTGTGATTTCAAGTTCTTAGTGAGAAGATCCCCTTCAGATATGTTTTGATGAGTTTGAATATTTATGATTTAAAATATTTTCATGTGACTTCTATGCATCATTTAGGTATAAAAATCGAAGGATCTGTGAATTAATGTTGTGAATGTTAGCAGATTCTAATATTTTTTGTTATCTGTAATATTAGCACAGTGTAAAATATTTTCTTTGTATAATTAGGTTGGATGTATTGCTAACAAATGGATTTTATTTTTTTCTTTGGAAGTTAACTGGACGGATATCAGATTTTCCCTAAAATATCTTAGGAATATTTATTTACAACGAGTATATTTTAGAGTAGTAGTATTTATTTGCTTTGTATATAATAAGACTTTTGAATAAATTCAATTTTTTTCTTATGTTGTTGGCTTAATCCAAAGTTAAAATGGATTTTGTGTGTGTGTGACACATATACACACACAAACCCACACTTGCTGTCAATTTTATGTTGAGCACACTATTTTGTGTATTTTATTTATCTTTTGAAGAGTATGTAAATTTGAAGGTTAAATTTTTTAACACACCTTCATTATTGAAAAGTAATTTTTTAATCAAAACTTAACTATTAAAACACAATTTTTTATTAAAACTTTATTGTTGAAGGACATAATTTTAAACATATCGTTTTTTGACGGGAAAGATAGAGAACTAAGGCATCAAAAAAATTGTTTGATGGGTGTTGTGCATGGACTACCATACCCATTCAGGAACTAACATATCTTGTGAGAAATCGGCCCAGGACCTACAAGCATTACTATTCATCTAACTAGACCCCCACAATTCCTTCATTGGAGATCGAGTTGGTTGAGTCGATTCAATGGTGGGGAGAGTCCCACTACTCCTTCCAAGTATTGGTGTTCCTAAAGCACTTGTACTCAAGTCAAACATTTCTTGATGGTTTATTCAGTCATCCTGGATTGGGTTGACCCAAATCTAACCTCGGAGTAGAAATCATATCAACGCTATCTGGTAAAGAATCAAGATTCAGTACAACACTTCGTAGAAACAAACAATTGAACACTTCGCTCTTATTGAATTTATGAACGATATGTGTATTTTAGATCATTCCCAATTGGTCCATCCTACAAACTAAATGAAATGGAAAAATAATATAACAAATTAGTTCTTGAGCTTAATTTTGAACAACTGGATGATTTTATCTCGATTTGACTCTAAAGGTGATCCCTGAATTGAGAAGGCCTTGAAAGGCCCTTCCTTATTTCCTTGCCCCAAGCATGTTCTAAGCTTTACTGATTGTATGTATCCACAATAGAGGTAGCCCTATTTCCAATTCCTTCTTAGATGATCTATATTGGATCATTATGTTGTTTGTCATCTATCTTGATCCTTTTAGAGAGAAAAAAACTAGAGGAAATCAATTTGCAGTGCCATTTTAGTGGCAGGTCCTAGTTTGGAAAATAGGGGTCTGGAACCTTTTGGGGCTATTTATGTTCGGCAACACAGGTATTCCAACAGAGGACGGACACCTTCAGTAACCACTCACACAACCAGATCAAAGATCAACACACTGATGTTTTGACGTGGTAAAACCCCTACAGGGAAACATCCACAGCCCCATCCAACGTGACCACTTGGTGCAGTTTATTAATGCAAAAGAAAAAGATTACAGAGAGATTTTACAAGAGATTTTCTCACAATCGATCATCAGAAAATGACCCTCCATTCTCTTTAAATAGAGATCATGGACCAATAGGGTGTTAAGCCATGGATCAATGACCGTTAAGATCGAGGAGAGTATGAGCCGTCAGATCACTCTATGTTGGGAACGTATCGTGACCGTCGGATTTCCTAACTACAAATGCATACTAATGCATACTAAAGAAACACACTAATAAACACACTTTTACCTAACGACACATTTAGACCAAGTAGATCTTAACTAACTCCTAAGTGTCTAAATATCCTAACATCCCCTCTTAAGAACAACTTGGGATAGGATTGAAGGATTTACAATGTTGACACAATAGGAGAAGGAAGGAGGCATTAGAGCCTATCCCCCCTTAATGACAACTTCCTGAACTCCTAATATAGATAGAAATTTGGAAAAATTCCCTTCTATAAGAGACTTTGTGAAAATGCGTGCAACTTGATCTTATGTAGGGAAAAAGAGCACTTCAATAACTTGATCATGAATGATGTTTCTTATGAAGTGCATGTGTAGCTCGATGTGTTTTCTGCGCTGATGTTGAACTGGGTATTTGGCGCGCTTGATGGCACTTTGATTGTCGCACCAAAGGCTGGTCAGATGTTGTTGCTAGAATCCAAACTATGAAAGGATCTGTCAAAGCCATAAGGATTCCTGACTTGCATTTACTACTACTCGGTACTCTGCTTTTGCTGAAGAGAGAGAAATAGCCTGTTGTTTCTTACAGGCCCAAGTGACAAGTCCTAAACCAAGGCTGAAAACATAACCTCCAGTAGAATTCTGATCATCAAGGTCTCCAGCCCAATCTGAATCAGTGAAACCAACCAATAAAGGAGTCCCCCCTGAACTGTAATGTATCCTAAACTGAACTGTACCACGAACATAGCGAAGTATCCTTTTAGTTGCTTTCCAATGGATTTCATGGGGTGTTTGCATATACCGGGCAACAATACCAATAACAAATGAAAGATCAGGACGGGTATGAGTCAAGTATAAGAGGCTACCAACTAACTGATCGTATAGGGTGGCATCAACTTTGGGAGAAGTACAGGTGGCAGTAAGCTTGAATCCATACTGGAAGGGAGAAGGGGCTGGTTTACAATCGTCCATGTGAAAGAGACAAAGAAGGTCACAATAATACTTAGATTGGAAAAGAAAAATTCCTTCATTGGTTTGCAAAACTTGGAGGCCAAGGAAATAGTGAAAAAAGCCTAAGTCTGTCATTTCAAATTTCTTCTTAAGGCTGGTTTTCACATGGTTTAAAAGTTTTGAGTCACTACCAGTAAGGATAATATAATCAACATAAAGGACAAGGATTATGTGGGTTCCTACTTTATTGGTATAGACATTATGATCAGAATGGCATCTAGAGAATCTGGTGTCAATAAGAAAGTTGTCCATTTTGTCATACCAAGCTTGGGGAGCTTGCTTAAGACCATAAAGAGATTTCTTAAGGCGACAAACAAGGCTAGAGTCATTCTAGACATATCCAGGAGGTTGTTCCATGTAGATTTCTTCTTGCAATTCTCTGTGCAAGAAGGCGGATTTAACATCCATCTGATAGACCTCCCATTTATGTCAGGCAACAAGGGAAAGAACAAGGCAGACGTAATTCATTTTGTCTATGGGGGAAAAGGTTTCATTATAGTCAATTCCTTCAACTTGGGAAAATCCTTTGGAAACTAACTAAGCCTTGTGTCTTTCAACACTTCCATCTGATGCATACTTAGTTCTGTAGACCCATTTACATCTGACAAGTTTTCTTTCTTTTGGAAGAGGTACAAGATCCCAAGTATCGTTTTCCATTAAAGAACGATACTCTTCATTCATTGTTGTATCCCAATCTGGCTGACCTAAATCTTCCGCAAATATCTTTGGATCACGAATCTCTGAAACTTGATCCAAAAGAGAAGAGGCTCATTGGAACTGTGAACATGTCTGACGCTGATCTGAAGGATCACCGACAAGATCACCAACTACTTCTCATGTTGAACAGACTCATCTAGGAAGCAGAGGAGCTGGTATTGGTTCATGTTCAAAGACTCATTTGGAGGAGGGTGAGCAGACGGAGGTGGATTTTCATCCTCATTGACATCATCTGAAGAAGAAACCAGAATAGGACCAGAAGAAGGCACAAACGTCGAAGATGGATCGCAGGACGAAGAAGGCACAATCATTGAATTAGGCTTCCAGGCCAAGAGATTTTCATCAAATTTAACATCTCTTCTAATAATAATTTCATTACAATGTGGTTGAAGAAGTCTATAACCTTCGACATCTTCAGAATAACCAACAAATATACACTTCTCACTTTCAATGCTTTCCTTTTCTCATTAGGAATGTGAGCCCATGCTATACTGTCAAATATACGGAAGTGACTTACATCTGGTTTAATTTTAGTCCAAGATTCTTCCGGTGTTATACTTTTAAGAGCCTTTATGGGAGTGTGATTTACTATGTAATTTGCACAATTGATGGCTTTCACCCAATAATTTAGATTTAATCCCTTAGATTGGATCATATAATTATCCATTTCTTTTAATGTGCGGTTCTTTCTCTCAGCAACACCATTTTGTTGTGGTGTATATGGAACATTGTGTTGCATTTGGATGCCTTGTGTAGTGCAGTAACTTTTAAAATTATTGTTCACATATTGGCCTCTATTATTTGTTCTTAACCTTTGAATATGATGTCCATATTGCTTTTCTACAAGGGCCTTGTAGGCCAAAAACTTGTCAAAATATTCGCTCTTAAGTTTTAAGAAGTAAACCCAAGTATGTCTGGAAAAGTCATCAATGAAAGTTAAGAAATACTTGCACCCAGAAAAAGAAGGAGAAGAAAGTGGACCACACAAATCACTGTAAACAAGCTGCAAAGGGCCCGAGGTGTGTCAAGAGGCATGTTTGTCAAAACTATCCCAATGATGTTTTCTGAGAACACAACTGGAACAAACACCATCTCTGCATGAAACAAGAGGAAGATTAGTCACCATCTATTGATTACATAGTTGTTTCAATGAGCGATAGTTTAGATGACCAAACCGCTCATGCCAAAGTTTTCTCAAGTCATCATTATGAGTAACAAAAACTGATGAAAAAGATGATGACCCAAAGTTTTCAAATTTGTACAACCTAGTAATATCATCAGCAATTCCAGTTGCAAGAACATGCATAGGATTTTTTAGATCCTTGATTACAACTTGGTGAGGTGAAAACTCTACGGTTTTACCTTCACCTGAATGAGTGATTTGATATACTAATAGAAGGTTACAAGAAAGACTTGGAACACATAATACATCATTGAAATGACCATTTTCTACTTGAATTGTTCCAGATCCCACAACACTAAGAGATCTATCATCACCAACAAATATTTTCTTTGTGTTACATTCATTTAGAGCAGGAAATATGTCTTTATCCTTAGCCATATGATAAGATGCTCCAGAATTAATAAGCCACCCATCAAAAGAAGAAGTAGAAGTTGTATTGAAGGAAAAACCAGAAGCAGAAAGTGCATGTCCATGAGAAGAAGAAGAAGAAGTAGAATCAATATTGATCTTGTGCTTCTTCATCGTTGCTTCTAAAGTTTCCATATTCTTGAAACATTTGGACTCATAATGACCATCTTTATCACAAAAGTTGCAATGTATGTCAATCTTCTTATTTTTATATTTTGTTCATTTGTCACCATTAGGAGCGGAAGTTGGTTGAGTGGGTTTGGGACTCTTATATTTCTTGTTGTTGTGGCGAGGATGTTGCTTCTTGAGATTCTTGGGTTTACCCTTTTGATGGACGACTAAGGCTTTGTTGGAGGTACCTACAGTGTTGATCACTCCAAGTTGTACAAGTTTATCTTGATCTCTAATCAAAGCATCACAAAAGTTCTCAAGAGTGGGTTTTTGATAAGCTACCCCTAGAGCCTCTTGCATGGCATAAAAGGTAGATACAAACACAGAATATGCACTACCTAGCTTAGAAATAATAAGATAGATGCAATGATATTCTTCTATCTTTATCTTACATTCTTCACATAAAGTTCTGAGTGATTTAAACTTAGATAGATAGTCTTCAATGCAAGAAAAATCACTTGGACTGAAAGTCGGTACTTGATTTTCTAACTGTTGTGCTCGAATAATATTGTGTTTACCAAACACAGATTCAATATTTTCCCAAGCTTCTTTGGGTTTATCTATTGATTGGAGGTGGAACCTTAAATCAGGAGAGATGGACATTCTGATTAATCTGTGTGCTTCATCATTCCTATTATCCCATTTGAATTTCTTATTAGCATCAATGGGTGTTGTTTTATTTCCCAAGGTAATCTGGTAGTACAAGCCTTTACTTCTTAATAAATCTTCCATATGGGATTTCCATTGGAAGTAGTTGGTGCTAGTAAACAAAAGATTACTTGAATAATCCATATTAAATATGTAGATAATATGGTTTTAAAAACTGAAACTGATTATCTAGATGGAAAGATCTTGAAAATTGGGCAGTTTTAAAAAAAAACGGCACTGAAAACGGACTTCGGATGTAAAAGTTATTCCATTTTAAAAAAAGGCATAAACAGTGACCAAATGACCATGTGATGGTGTAATTTGCTTTATGAAGTAACCCACTTTTATAAAGAGAAGTGGGGATCACTTTTACAATGAAGTTATTTTATAAAAGAAAAGTTGCATGCAAAATAAATAACTCTAAAATAAAATATTAAAGCTACTTATAATGATTCACTTTTATACTTAGAAGTGAAATACACCTTACAATTTGAGCATGAACCTTTTTTCAAAAAAGATAATAAAAAGAGAGACTTGAACCAACTTTTAACCAAATGGGCTAGCAAAACAAATTGTATTGTTTCACAAGATGATTGGGGTTGTTGTTGTTTTTGTTGTTGAAGACGGCCTTGAAGAGCATGCTAAAAAAAACTCTTTTCACACAAGAAAAAAAATTCGCTTCTCAATGACAACAAGGGTTAGATCTCGGTTAGCTTACCCAGAAGATGCACCTTTTCCTATTTGTTTCTGATTTTCTGAGATCGCACAAGGCGCGGGGAAAATAGAATACGCAGATCTAAAAGAGTAGCAACCCGGAAAAAAATAATACAAAACCAAAATAAAACCAAAATAATACTCTGCAAAAATTTAAAAAATGTGTATTCAGGCTTTATAACTCCGGATCTGACTGAAATGGTCATATCTTGGGAAAATGGAAACCTTTTCGAGTGAAAAGAAAAGTGTTCCTAACTGAAACAAGCGCTCCGGATGCAATGGAACAGTCCTCTCAGCCTATAAATGTATGTAAATGATAGAAAATGGAGATGAGGCAAATCGGCTTCACGATCTCGATCTACAATAAGAGAGGGTCTTCAAACAACCTCTGATACCATGTTTGACAACACAGGTATTCCAACAGAGGATGAACACCTTCAGTAACCACTCTCAAAACTAGATCAAAGATCAACACATCGATGTTTTGACGTGGTAAAACCCCTATGGGGAAACATCCATGGTCCCAGCCATCCACGGTCCCAGCCAACACGACCACTTGGAGCAATTTGTTAATGCAAAAGAAAAAGATTACAGAGATATTTTACAAGAGAGTTTCTCACAATCCATCATCGAAAAATGACCCTCCATGCTCTTTAAATAGAGATCATGGACCAATCGGGTGTTAAGCCATGGATCAATGACCATTAAGATCGAGGAGAGTATGAACCGTTAGATCACTCTATGTTGGGGACATATCGTGATCGTCAGATTTCCTAACTACAAATGCATACTAATGCATACTAAAGAAACACACTAAGAAACACACTTTTACCTAACGACACATTTAGACCAAATAGATATTAACTGAATCCTAAGTGTTTAAATATCCTAACAATTTTGAGGCATCAAAATGGAATTTTTGGGGGTTAAAAATTTCCCAGCATATATTGGACTCCATGATGCTATTCCACACATTGAGACCTTTCCAACAGTGCAAAAATCGTGTCAATTGGAGCTCATATGCAAATGTTATATCTCTCGCAAGTTGAACTACCATGTTGACCACCATGGTATGAGAGGATTCCACGTCAGCCCCCGTTACTCACACATATGGGGCTAGCTACATATGTAATTTCAAGAAGGTTCTAGAAGGTCCAAAACCCTATCACAATTAAGGGTTGAGGAATTCAAACACCTACCCCTAGATGGTTATCAAGCTATGTTAAATACCGGGCCACTAGGAGGAGAAGGGGTTCCATTATTTTGCATTGTATCTTGTTCCATATCTTAGAAAAAAATCTAAGAGTGGTATTCTATGAGCATTACATAGGAGAAGAGATTATGTATCATCCTTACATGCCATAGTGTCAAGGGAAACTCCACAAAGAGTGTCTCTTTCTTTGTACTTGCCTTATTTTCATACCAGAGAAAAGAGAGCAGAGCAGCCTCACCTTCTAGTTGGGTTTTCTCCCGTTTTGGGTTTCCCGGGTCATATCTTATGTTATTTGTGGATGGTTTGATTGTATTTTATTGTTCTCTATTTTTTGTATTTTATCTATTTCATGCATAAGCAGAAGATCAATAACTAAATATTATGAGATCTAAAGGAAAAAATAACCTTAATAGTAAAGATTTTAGTATTTTATTAGATCTGTTGTGACAAAATGTTTCAGTGGAATATCCACGATAGTTTCCAGATCATTATAAGACCCAAAAAAGTCATCTACATGAATTCAATTAGATATATTTCTATTACTTAATTGAATTAAGTAAATAACATAAAAAGCTCTAGCCTTGTCTATTTTGGCTCTACATTACCTAGCAGTGAATCTGCATGAACTCAATATCCACCTTTATTTTCTCTCCGTGTGGGTAAGCATTCACTTGTTGATTTCTAAAAAGAAGTATTTAGTTATTTATTAGTCAACTTATCACTGAGTGAATATCCAATAGTAGAGATCGTTGTTTGAGCGGTAGTGAATCCAGAAGGATTCACTAGTGAGTCACAAGCTAAATGTTCTATAGTGTTTCTCCTCCCTTATTTTCCTTCCCGATTACATACTTATATATAGTATACACCTCCACAACCCCCTATCAAAATACATTCACGAGGTCTTTTTACCCAAATAATGGTCCACATATTCTCCATCATCAAAACATCCCTAAATAATTTCAGTGTTCTCCAAGGCTATAGTGTAATTTGGATTCTTATGTGCCCATCTGATAAAAGGAAATGCAACATTAATGAGAGCTTGCCACCTTGAAGCCATCCAATTGTTAGAATATCAACACATTTTGACTCCATCCAATTGTTAGCACACATGTATGTTTTTTAAGCCATTCAATTGTTAGTGTATCGACACGTCGTCAGTGTATCAACATGTGTATGATGACAACTATAATAGAGTTTAATATAATTATATAGTCTTAAATCAAGTGTAATTCGATGTCAACCAATTTGGGAAGATTTAAACTAGCACAGCCACATAATTGTGGCTGATCAATGCCGAAAGGTTGATAAGATGAAAAGAATCCTTAAAAGAATATATTAAATTTTATTATTGATTAACAAATAAATGGTTGGGCTTCATTTATCTGGTGCCATTCTATCACATTGATCAATAAAACTTAAATAAAGTATAAAATATGATAAATTGTTCTGAACTTATTTCTAAAAAATATTCTAAACTAATAATGTTTTCAAAATGATCAAATTTGATATACTACAAAGTAAGTAGTAATATGATAGTGAGTGTTAAGCGTCCTCCATAAGAATATTATGAATAAAAAAATTTAACAACTATTTGAAACATTAAAATGACATATTCCCATTCCAAACTTTATAAATGTGCAAAATTTTGAACAAATATTTATGTCACCTGAAAATTCTTAGCCCTCACGATAATATGATATTTAAAAATACAATGAATATGATAGTTACTTATCTTGAATGATGTGATGTGAAAATATAATTAGCCCCTATACGTCAAGCATTTGGATAATCTAAAGCACTCTTCATAAATCAAGTAATGTGAAACTCTAAATTAACCACTATCTCTTAATCATTTGGCAAATCTTAAGAACTCCTCACAAATATTTTCCAAAATGTAAAGTGACGAGTTCCAAGTTTTAGGGTGAGGTTCAGTCCCAATGCTATGGGAAAAATTCATGAAGAGTGCTTATTTAAAAAAGATAAAAAAATGGATTTAATGTGATGCAGTTATTTAATTAATTATGCCGAAGGCATATATTAGGGTTAAGTTTTTTAGAAAACTTGTCAATCAGTTGACATGTTTTCTAAAACCATCCCTTCGAAACTATCAGCAATCAATTAGAAATATTTAATTCATTTTCACATCAAGTGGTTTGTCATGTCTTGTCACCTCACACCTCCACCACCTCACCGCTACCAACTGGCCAACATGTCGGTTCATCTCGCTTGCTCGTGTTCGATCCCCACTCCCTCCAATCCTCCACTTACTACTTCATATTTATTGCTCGTGTTTGATCCCCATTGCCTCCAATCCTCCATTTCCTACTTCATCTTTCCTGCTCGTGTTCTATCCCCACTCCCTCCAACCCACGCTCTAGGGAAAGAATTTATCTGCTTCGTGGCTTGGCCTCTTTTCTCTTGGTGTTTGACCTTTTTTGTTCGATCGATTCTGTCTATGAAAACTCAAGTCTTATGCCTAAAAAAAGTGCTTTGTTTCCTGAAAATCAACTACTCTCGCGTCTAAATAAAATCCCATACTAAAACCAAAGCTAGGGAGAAGGGAAATTAACAGGAAGGAATGTCCTGCTCAGGCTTTTATGACCACTAAGTACCTATTTGAGAAATTGAAACCATGAGTTTCATATATATCTTCTATTTCTGTAACATTGAATATGCAATTGGAATATGTTGAGCTATAGTTATTGACCAGCAAAATACTCAATGAAGTGAGAGTGTCTTTCTCCTCGAAGACATCGACCATCTAGAAATGTGATTTGCACTGCAGTCCATACTCAATGAGGATTCCATGAGAGGTAATATTTTCTACTTAATATCCTTTTAATGTGATATTGCTCTTGCTCCAGGAAATCAACAATGGGTATGCGAATTAATACACGCATTTTAATGTGATATTGTCATCACTCAAGGAAATCAACAATGGGTATGTGAATTAATATGCGCATAGATGATGATGAATTTTTTTGATGGGTGTGAAGCCCTAAATGAGTCATGTTCTGGTTTCTAGCAGACTGGTACTAGTTTTGCTGGGATTCCCTGAAATATCATCTAGTACTCGTTTTGTTGGGATCGCCCAAAATATCATTAGAGGAAGAGATGGATCCTGGTCTTGCCGCTGACATACTCTGAAAAAATTATTTTTCTTCTTCAATATAGAAAAATATTGCAATCTTTCCATCTCTCTGTGCAACCTCTGAAAATTTTCTTCCTTTGCTTCGATATAGAAAAATATTTCAATTTTTACTGATGTGATGTCATGTACTATTAGCAGCTCACAAATTTATATCTCACATTCAAACACATTTGTTCAGGCCAATAAAAGGTTTTAAATGCAGCGAAGGGTAGCATATTTGTTATGGTTGTGTTTATTAATGGGGTGACGAGATTTTGGGTGGCTTCGAGTTTACGTGGTGAGCATGCATCCGCCTAACACATTTCCTACCATCTTAGTTATGTTTTATCTTGCTCGCATATGGAAAATGGAGAGTCCCAAGTTTCATCATTTTAAGGAACTATCACCCTATAATTTATGTGTAAACCGTAGATGGACCAAAATGTTGTTAAGCATTTGGGGTTTTGGTATTTTCATATGTTTGGACTTCGAAAGATATTTAATTATTAAGGTAAAAATTGTTTCCTAAAAGGGTTAAAAGTACCTTGATACAATGGGATTGTTATGTCGAAGGCATGTATTAGGGTTAGGTTTTCGAAAACCATCCCTTTGAAACTGCCAGCAATCAATTCAAACTATTTAATTTGTTTTCACCTCCAGTGGTTTGTCACGTGCTGTCACCTCACACCTCCATCGCCTCACCACTACCAACTAGCCAACATGTTGCTTCATCTTGCTTTCTCTTGTTTGATCCCCACTCCCTCCAATCCTCCATTTCCTACTTTATCTTGTTTGCTCGTGTTTGATCCCCACTCCCTCCAATTCATGCTCTAGGGCACAGATTTCTTTGCTTCGTGGCTTGGCCTCTTTTCTCTTGGCATTTGACCTTTTCTGTTCGATCGATTTTTTCTGTGAAAAATCGAGTCTTCTGCCTGAAAAAAGTGCTTTGTTTCCTGCAAATCAACTACTCTCATGTCTAAATAAAATCCCATACTAAGACCAAATCTAGGGAGCAGGCAAATTAACAGGTAGGAATGTCTCGCTCGGGATTTTTTGATCACTGAATACCTATTTCAGAAATTGCAAGCATGATTTTCATATCTATCTTCTATTTTCGTAACATTGAATATGCAATTAGAATCTGCTAAGCTACAGTTATTGACTAGCAAAATACTTAGTGAAGTGAGAGTGTCTTTCTCCCCGAAGACATCGACCATCCAGAAATGGGATTTTCACTACAGTCCATACTCAATGAGGATTCCATGAGAGATAATATTTTCTACTTAATATCCTTTTAATGTGATATTGCTCTCACTCCAGGAAATCAACAATGGGTACATGAGAATTAATATGCGCCTTTTAATGTGATATTGTCATCACTCAAGGAAATCAACAATGGGTATGTGAATTAATACGTGCATAGATGCTAATAAATTTTGTTGATGGGTGTGAACCCATGAATGATTCATGTTCTGGTTTCTACAAACTTGTACTAGTTTCATTTGGCTTCCCTGAAATATCATCTGGTACTAGTTTTGTTGGGCTCGCCCGAAATATCATTGGAGGAAGACATGGATCCTGGTACTGTCGCTGCCATATCTCTATGCAAACCCTGGAAAATTTCTTCTTTTGATTTGATATAGAAAAATATTGCAATCTTTCCATCTCTCTCTGCAACCTTTGAAAATTTTCTTCTTCTGCTTCGATATAGCGAAATATTGCAATCTTTACTAATGTGATGTCATGTACTGTTAACAATTCACAATTTTATATCTCACATTCAAACACATTTGTTCATGCCAATAAAAGGTTTTAAATGTAGCGAAGGGTAGAATATTTGTTACAGTTGCATTTATTAATGGGGTGACAAGAGTTTGGGTGGCTTCGAGTTTATGTGGCGAGCATGGAACTACCTACCACATTTCCTACCATCTTAGTTATTTTTTTCTCTTGCTCGCATACGGAAAATGGAGAGTCCCAAGTGTCATCTATTGATACTGAGAGGGGAGTGAATCAGTATCAAGTACAATTTAAAAACCTTTTTAAACTTATACTTTCAAGGGAAGTAATGACTTCCAAAGGTAGCTACATCTTCCAAATGTAAAGGGAGGGATAAACCTCCAAGAGGAAGATACAATCCTCAAATATCAAGAGAGAGTTGAACTCTCCATCCTTGCCCCTTCCTTCCACCCAAGAATATATGAGAGATAATAAAACTTTACATTAAACCATCACCATCAACCAATCATCACATAAAACTTGATAATGCTTCCTGAGACTTCTTCAATTTATGCAAGTCTTCAATTCTTGGAGTACTTTGATCCTGTAGATAATATTACTCAATGTATTCTCTGAAACTCCTCAAATTTTCACTCCTTGAATCCTCCCCAAAAAGAGGTTATAGAAAGAATGGTAGACTTTATTCAATTCTGGTCTATTCAGGAGAGTGAACTTGCACAGAATTCCCCATGCTCAATAATTAACATCCGATTCAGAAACTCACACACAAGAAACTACATTCTGTACTCTTTCCAATGAAATTTGTCCCACTTCATTTAGATTCTCGATGAAGAATTTATGACTATTTTACCCGGAACACCTGTTTATTGACTAGCTTCAGGACTGGTCACAAACCCTATCTTCCACATAGTGTATCTCCGTAATTATAGCGAATAAATTGCTGAACATTTTACCATAGGTACCTTGATATGTCTTCTCAATACCATAGCGATTTCACCATCTGAATCGTTCTATAAAAAACCTTATAGCAAAAATGGTAAGATGACCTGAAAATAACATACCTTATAACACATCTCCAAAAGACTTCATCCTCCCTTGAAATCCGGCTTTATTTACTTCTTATTTTCTCTGAAATTCGACTTGTA